>CAJPVJ010000253.1:0-30299 GCA_905397405.1 Oppiella nova
CTTTTCTATTAAACATTATGCAAATATAGGTCCATAAGCTCTACTATTGGCTGAACAGAGGTTTTTATATAAATATTATATAATAATAAAAATATATTGTGAATAGGGTTTGTGTTTTAGGAGGGGGTAGCAACACAATGGCAAAACAAATCTATGTGTCCGTCAATCATAATTTAGTATTTCCGTTGATAATAATCATCATTTAAAGCACTTCTGTTGCAAAAAAAAGTAATTATAGTATAGTATAGTATTATATAACATGTCTCTAAGCGCTCTCTCTTCCGCCCTCTCCACTGCCTCTCTCTCTCTCTCTCTCTCTCTCTCTCTCTCTGCTCTCTGAACATTAACTACCTATCAGTCCCTTCAAGATACCAGTGCTCCTCATCGTCGAGCTTATGTTATGTATGCATAAACTTATGCCCAAAATATAAATACACTTTCATACTGATTACATGGCATTCAATACAATGTTTATAAAACATGTATACTTTGCGCATAAGATTTACGTATACTTTTAGTTAATGGCTATTAATGATTTCTGAGATTTTTATTGCCTTTAAAATTACATTAACTTTTTTTCGGCAAACAAAACATACAATTATTTGCGATTTTTAAGAGACGTTTATTTTCTAACTTTCAGTTTTTATCGACGAAAAACACAGCGAATTAATAGTAATTCTAGACTTTGAGAGACAATTGTATAGTAGATGACTGGAAATTGAATGTATGTTTAGGTACAGAGTTGTGACAATTTTTTCTGTTTAACAACTCGTCCGTAATTTAAGTAAACTTTGTTTTCAAACGATTTTTAAGATCATTATATAATGTGTATAATATCTACTGTTCCCTATAATAAGATTTATTGTGAAAACAGGTATCCCAGAGAAAAAATGCATGACTTTTCTCTATTAGTGTCTAAAATGTGAATTTATAGCCAATAGTGAGCGATGAGCAGATAATTTTAAAAATCAATTTTGCTGGAGCAATTTTTTATTTCCCAGTATAAATAAAAAAGTTTTTTAAATTATTTGACTTTTTCTTGCAAAAATAATTAGTCGTCAAACAAATAAAAAAATAGATTAATAGCGTATAATAATCATAAAATGTCAGTATAATAATTTGTTAGTTTCGTATGATTGTTAAAATTCGTTAATAAAAATTTGTGTTCAAATAAACCATAAATTTTTAAGTGAGTCTAGAGAGAGAGAGAAAGAGAGAGAGAGAGAGAGAGAGAGAGAGACTTTGAAAATTGAAAATTTATTTGTTTTTAGTCTTCTTGTGTGTGAAATATAATTATTTTTGGCAATAATTTCTTACATTTCTATGAGAGTTATCCATCTCTTACAGTATTGTATGCTTTTTATCATTGGATGCTATCATGCATTGCATTGCGTGCCATCAAAATACAATATATTGTTTCCATTCTCTCTCTCTCTCTCTCTCTCGACTTTACTAATGTGTAAATTGCTATTTATGTGCAAATATTTACCAAAAAACTGTTTATTCTCGATGTTTTAAAACTAATAATTAATTGAAAACTACTTAATCTAATAGTTGAATATTCTTGAGGAGATTTATATCGTGTTATAAATTAGATTCTGTAAAATATATCATTTTTCTCATACTCAGTATATTACACATCAGGTGTACATAAATTATTATTTCTACTTTTAATCTATTCAAGCCTTTGCTATTAAATTACCGAAAAAATATTCTCAATTTTCATTTTAAACAAAGTTTTAGAATTTGGTTTTAAAAGTAATTTTAACTCTTTTGGTCTCTCTCTCTCTCTCTCTCTCTCTCTAACAAGAAATGACTCACTTTTTCTGTAATAATTATAATCAAATTCAATAGTAAATTAAGTACTGAATAGCATTTGAGTGGAAGTGTTCATCCAATAGCTTTAGTAACACTTAGCAGCACTGATTGAAATGCAAATACACAGTAATTATAATAATGTTTGTCTATAATTCACTCCAGAAAACAAGTCGTTTAATCGTTTGAATCGTTAGGAAAAATTTAAAAATCTAATCAGTTTTTGAGTGAAGTTTTGCGAGAGAGATAAGTATATTTTGGTGTAAATATTTGGAGAGAGAGAGAGAGAGAGAGAGCTAACAAAGTGTAATGTGTGTTGGAAATGACACTAAATTAATGGTGTCTTAGGTTTTAATTATGGAAAAAGTTGTCTTAAACTATATTTTACTTTGAATTTAATTTTGTTTCAAAAGTTGAACGATATTTTCTCTTTGTCGACAAATAAATGTTTCCATAATTTGTTTCTTAATGTATAAAATTATAGCAAATATTTCACTAAAAAACAAACAAAAAACTTTTTTGATTTATATCTCCAGAAAAAAAACTAATTTCTTTATAACGAAGACTATTATTATACGAAATATGTATAATATTTTTTAAACAAACTTATTATGAATTAATTATATTCTCAAACAACTGTCAAAAGTGTAGCGAAAAAAGTTTTTTGAGTACAAAATTAATGTCACAAAATACATGACACTATCGTGCGATGAAATGAAATTAAAGTATGAATTCTGATTGAAATGTACTGTAAATGTAGGGGAATGGGAGCTCCAGATTAAGTGGAAAGTGTGTTATTGTTTGAGGGGACTACCAGCTCCCCATCCTTAAATAAGTTGTACGTTAATAGACAGCAGATCATAATTTTTAATAACAATATTAGCATTTTATTAATATTCTGTATGTTAACATTACTACCATTGGTTTTATATTGCTTTATTAATTTGTTTGGTATATTTGAAAGTAATACTGGCCCTCCCTGTCCCCACTTTCTCTCACTCTACCATCGATAAGACTCCAGAAATACAAATGTCAGAAAAAGTCCACTAATTATGAAACTCAACAAACTATGAATTTTGTTGTGTCTTCTCATATAGTGATGAGTCCATAGGTTTCCCGAGAGAGAGAGAGAGAGAGAGAGAACAAAAAAATAGTAATTTAACGACAATTATGTTTAAAATATCCGAAAAAATCTTCTCTCGAAGTGAAACTTCATTTCAATTCATTTCGCTTTTGTTTTTCATAACTAAGACTTTAACAACAAAAATAATAACAACAAAAATTGTCTCAATATTTATAGTCATTAGCCGATTGTGTCATAAATCTCTCATTAAGAAGTTTTAAGCTAAATGTAAATTAAACTCATAAGTCGTTGAAAATAACAATAAAACTCGCAAAAAGTTAATTATAATTCGCTGCAAAAAATCAATTTATTAGTGAATAATAGCACATAAATTATAATATTTTTAAAAACAATTATCAAACTTATAGCTAATGACTCGCTATTATAAGTCTTCATTACAAGTCTTATTTATGTGTTTTTTCTATTTTTTCCATATCTTATAGTTGTTTTTGAGTGAAAATTTAATAATCAATAATAAACTGCTTGAAGAATATTCTGGTTATAAGACTAATCACCAAAACGCTTAGCATTACGACTAACACTGCCCTTAAAAATCTACTCAACAGTCGATTCAAGCAATCAAAGTGTTTTGACACACAAACCATATCATACGGCACTGGCATCTCACCAGACATACAGTTCCAGTAGGTTTTCTCTGGTCGTGAATTGTAAGCATAATAAAAGTCATCATAAAAACACAAGTAGTTTAACCGTCAAAACACGTGTATTACTCGCGAGTGTACGCCTAACATAAGTGTTTGACTACTGTTCCCCTCAAAAAAAACACTACCGATTCTCCACACATACACGTCAATTGGGAAGTGTCTGTGCAATTCGCACGTATTGTGTTCACCACCACCAGCACCAGTAGTTGACACACGCATTGGCATTGAGAGCGCCGGCAGTCACTCTCACATAGCTATACAGAGAGCACAGGGAGGAAGAGGAGAGACATAGAGAGCACATACACCTCATAATAGGCGCACATATTCTGACACAGAATCGACTGATATTCACAGTATAGCACACGGACTCCCGGTGCCATTCAGTCATTCCGCTCACACCGCACACGTACTCACGTCTGGGCGCTGGTATGTTATACGCACACGGAATGAGCGCCTCAGCAGCACCGGCAGCACTGGTAGCTCAACGAGAATAACTGTGTGCAACGGATTCCTTATTCTTATGGCGAGCGTGTGGTGTGTGTGTCGGCACGTGCTGTCATAATCGGCTGACCCCACCGCTCGCGTACCGGTGCGCCTAACGAGAGTGTGCGCTGGTAGTAGTGATCGTGAAAAATACAACTTTCTGTCTGTGTTTTTGGCGTTAAATATAATAATAAAATAAAATTTTCGGGACGTGTTTGACGTGACCAGACGTCTCAGCGACTGATATATACTGTGAGCCAAACCGCACACATACATACATACAGAGCACATACAGCCAGTCACACCATTCATATAAACTACTGTTTGGCACAGAATAACCCAATTATTACGGAACTGTAGCTTTTGTTTTTCGTTTTTAATCCTCAAAAACCAAGTGTTGAGCACAAAGTTATTGATCGCAAGAATCGCCGCCAAAACTGTCTATAAAACTGGCGAACACTGGAGGATGCCGAGTGAACAGACGGGTGGTGAGCGGGCCGCGAGTGGTGGGCAGAGTCGTGGTGAGCGGCGTGGTGGTATAGCCGGGTGGGGTGGTGGACAGCGGCGATACGGGGACATACATGACAGTCTCACCTGTGGCTGCCGGTGCCGTCGGCGACCCGTCAGCTGCTGCGGCCGCGGCTATGATGGACCCCAACCACTACAACCCCTACCATCACCCCTACTACAGGTATGTGACTACTATTTGTTGTTGTTTGAGAGGGAAATGTAGTTTGAATTTAGTCGGTGTTTAGTGAATGACAGCGACGAACGAAACTAATGTATAATTTGTAATGAATTACAAGTTTTGGAAACTTTTTTTGTTGCAAACATAAAAAGATATAAGATTTGAGAAAAAGAAAGTTATAATAACTTATAAACACATAAATTAAATGTTTCCGGTCTTACGGTGTCATGAAATTAATGATTTGTTTCATTAGTAGCGAAGGATCTCTCTCTCTCTCTCTCTCTCATCCATTCTCTCCCATACTCTCTCTTATTCTCTCGCATAATGTTTAAATACATTTATCATGGCAATAGTGCTATAAACGGCTCACTTGTCTGCCCACCACTCGCCCGGCGCTCACCACCCGTCTCAGCACCACTCGCCGCACCACCATATCGGCCCACCCCACCACCTGTCGCCGCTATGCCCCTGTATGTACTGTCAGAGTGGAGTGGCTGCCGGTGCCGTCGGCGACCCGTCAGCGGCTGCGGCCGCGGCTATGATGGACCCCAACCACTACAACCCCTACCATCACCCCTACTACAGGTATGTGACTACTATTTGTTGTTATTTGAGAGGGAAATGTAGTTTGAATTTAGTCGGTGTTTAGTGACAGCGACGAACAAAACTAATGTATAATTTGTAATGAATTACAAGTTTTGGAAACTTTTTTTTGTTCCAAACATTAAAATATAAGATTTGAGAAAAAGAAAGTTATAATAACTTATAAACACATAAATTAAATGTTTCCGGTCTTACGGTGTCATGAAATTAATGATTTGTTTCATTAGTAGCGAACGATCTCTCTCTCTCTCTCTCTCTCTCTCTCTCATTATTCTAGTTTTTAAAATAAATTTCGGTCGAGATTATCATAATTTTATTCGTTATAAGTGTTAAGATATACTTTTCTTATCTACCATTTCATTCTGTGTCTCCACTTTTTACACTACCGGCGCTCACCATATCATGCACTCAATTCTTATAACAAAAAAACTATTAAGAAATAAAAACAAAGTTCTTTCCCCTTTTGCTGCTTCTCTCTCTCTCTCTCTCTCTCATCCATTCTCTCCCATACTCTCTCTTATTCTCTCGCATAATGTTTAAATACATTTATCATGGCAATAGTGCTATAATTATACGTTTGTATTGTAGTTTTATATAATTTGACTGAATATTTTGCATTGCATTCAATGCTAGAAACACAAAATGCTATGAAATTAGTTTCTTATGCTAATCAACCCTTAAAGAAATGATACTTTCTATTATTGCACACCGAGAGAGATCCCTCTCCCCGTATACTACCTGTGCGCCTAATAACTAATAACATTGTATATTTACTATTATATTATCAGTAGTTTGAATAGTCAGAGGGAACGACACTTGCACAGGCTTTCCCTATGCCTATCGGGTGCCTCTCATTCAAGAATTTAAAATTTATTGTAAAAAATGTAATGAAAATGATTATTATATAGAGAGACATATATTTTAATGTTATGACAGTAATCGTAAGATGTTTTGAATATTATTATTATTATGGTAGAAAGTTTTAATTTTTATTTCGAGTGCATTTAAAACAAACACTTTATGCATAATATTCGCGTAAATAATTAAATAATTAAATCATATTTTTGTTCATTTTATTTCAAACACACAAAAAACAGTAAGATTTTTGTTTTGCTCGATAAATGGTGAGGTTTTCGCTACGATTTCTGTGTGTATTAACCAAAAACTATCAAAAAGTTTTATATTTATTAATACCAGTAAATTCATTATCTCCACTTAACATCTAATTGCCTTAAAGCTAGAAAATTAGTAAATTTCAAAATATATATATTCTCTCGTCTTTTATCATTTTGCAAAACCTTGAGAACTATTTTTCAGTTAAATAACACTAAAAAAAGTTTTTGCTGTCGTTTTAATATAGTGTGGCTAAAATACAAGTAGGAGTTTCTCAAAGGCTTTTTGTTAAAGTTTTTAAAAAGTCGCTGTGAATATGATTTGCTTATATTTTCGTAGCTAATTGTAGTTTCAGGTACATCTCAGTTCTCTCTCTCTCTCTCTCTCTCTCTCTCTCTCTCTCACTCTCTCTCCGCTTAATTTGTAGCTTTAATTTGATGGGAATTTTCTTACAAAAAATTTATATTTATGTTTATTATTTTGTTGTTTAACTTTTTTTCAATTAAAAATCTATCCAAATATATGACAATACATGGAGTGGTGGCTAATATTCACGCGATGCCTTTCCTGTTGTCGCGTAGTTTTAAACTTTGTTTTTATTACCCCTTAAATACATATCTATTAAAACTACTGTACGTTTGACGTGTAGTCCCATAAAAAGTGTTGTATAAAAACCCGACACTTTATTTAGTATACAATTCATTCAAACATAACTAATACGAGTTTTGTTTGTCATTATATTTTAATTGAAAATGACTACAATAAGTGTACAAATTGTATGTGATTTTATTGATTCTTGAAGTTTTATTGCTAGTACCTTTTTTGTTGTAGATTTTATGTTAGGAATCGTGTATAAAATTCTTGTCCATAATTATTGCCTACAATAAAAAGGGTTGAGAAATAGTATATTCAGAAAAAAACATTATAAATAAACATTAATAACTGATAAACACTACCGAAAAAATCTTTTCCAAAAGTTTGTTAAGAATCCAAAGAATTTTGAAAACAGAGATTTATTGCAAAAAACTTTTTCCCCTAAACTCTCCGCTATAATAAAATAAATGAAATCATTTTAGAAATCAATTTATTATTCGTCAATAAATGTATGACTAGTTTTTTGGACAGGTATTATTCAAATTTAGTAATTCATAAGAAATTTCAGACACAATTCAATCCCGTTTTAAAAGCCATAAATTATATCATAGTATTTAGTATACAGGTGTATATGATGTATGATATACCTAAACCAATGGATATAACCTTAAAATTTTGTTTTAAAAAAATCTTATTTCACTCTCTTTATTGCTTAAGTGAAATAATGTTATACAATATAAAAGTTACATGGCATACCTGTGCTCTCTCTCTCTCTCTCTCTCTCTCTCTCTCTCACCAAACATATATATGCCATATAAAAGCCACGAGACTCTACTTACCCCTCGATTTCATCCCTTAATAAACTAGAATTACTACATAAGAGAGAGAGAGAGAGAGAGAGAGAGAGAGAGAGAGCATACTGTGTCTACTACACCAAAACCATCCCGAGCTCATGGTTGGTGTACACACATACTATTCCCCACATACTGTGCCGCTCACTACTAACCATATACTGGTTTCTCTGACGCACCAGATATTGCATACACTGGGAGTGCGAGAGAGTCCCTGATATTTCTCATTCAGTTATCTTTTTTCTCTCTCCCATACAAACTCCTATTGGGAACCGAAAAATGTTGGCAAGAATTTAGTGCTAAATAACTCAACCAAACAAAACACTTGTTGTTTTGGTTTTCGTATCGCATTTAATTTAACTTGGTGATTGTTTTATATACATTAGTTTTTGTCGCTGCATTTGATTCCCAACACCAGAATTTGTCCGTAAATTTATTGTTTATAGCACTGAATTAAAGTTATATTTGTCTTTCTGATTGGCCTGCCTCATGGCACCATAACCATCACTACCATCACCGCAGAGTTGGTGCCACAGGCGTCAAGGATCACCACCACCACCACCAAAGTGTCGAGTCGGCGGCACAGGCGGCTGCCGTACAAACCAGGTCAGTGGGCCCTCAAATGTATGACAATTGGAAATTAGTGCCAATTTATACATATATTTCTTAATTAACCATTAAGTGATGGCTAAGCGATAATGTGAATCTCGATTTCTAAATGTTGTTTGCTGTTTACTAAATCACAATTTTATATTTAAAAAAAACTTTCCTATAGTTTTACGCAATTGTATAAACTATTTGATAAGTTATAGCATAATTTGTTTGTTAAGTATTAACAAATCTGTTGATATTTTATTTAACTTTCATTATACAATAATAGATTAGAGATTTGTCATACAATGTATATATTTTTGTGCTTGGCCATAAGTGCCATAACTTTCCCTTTTTTTATGTGGCAATTATTCTCTAATATCTATTATATATCTATTTCTTAAATATTTATTAATTTCGCTCTTATATAACATTATATAACATATGTTTGCTGTCGGTGTGTGTCAGTCGGCGACTATTATTATATATTTAGTCCTCTTTGTTGTCACTCTCACTATCGCTTATTATATGAGAGGGAGTGGGAGATAATGTGTGAGTGAGTGTGTGTCTGCCGTTTGACTGTCGATGACTTAGTTTTAATGGTTACGTGTCTTGTAGTTGAGTAGTTTGGTTGGTGTGTGTGATGTCTGTGCGGTTCGTGACTACCTCTCAGCTGGCGTTTTGGGGCAATATTTTGGTGACAATTAAGCAATTTGTTGAAACAGACAGCGCAGACATCACATACACATAGACACCATTCCCATACACCATACCCGTAGACACATCGCCGGCACGATTCACATACATATAGACATAGTATGGTGAGAGACACTGGTATTTAAAGCACACGTCTCACCACTTTTAGACTAAATATGTGACACTCATTGAGAATTCACATTGTGTTCAATCCATTATATATTATATAACGCATACCCGAGCCGCACATACGAGTGCCCTATCATCTTATCCGGTACTTTCTCGATGTCTCATACCATTCCCCTCACACACATACAAGTGCTCTGATTATTTCAATCACGAAAAGTTTATGAAACACTTTTTGTGTTTTTAAACACTCTTGCCATGAGAAAAGTCTTATTACAATCCAGATTATTTTACTCCCATATATATAAACTCGTTGTTTATACGCCAATGGCTTGTATTGAAAAGTGATTCTCATTTTTATTTTTGCACTTTTATTTCTACAATGTTTTTTGCATGCTTATAATATTTATTAAATAGTTTTCCTTTAAATACTTATTACAATAATTGCATTATTATTCCAGTGTTGCTAATTAATTCATTTGCAAAGCCATTAGTTTTTCTGTAAATATAAATCTATTAGTGTGTGCTTTAATAAATTTATTAGCGATTTAATCCCGGATTATAAATATTAATAAGTTGCTAATATTTCCATCAAAATTCAATTTCAAATATTATACACATAATAAACATTTTAAACTTTTTAAACCGTGGTTTAGGCACAAATATATTTTATAAGCAAAACTTTTGAGACACATATATTTCACGTTTGAACAAAAAACAATAGCATATAAATCTGACAATGGATTCAATTTTATAGTCAACACTGGATTTATTTAACTTATTTCTTATTTCCCGTTATATTACACAAAAAAGTGTATCTATATTGTGATGATTGGTCCGGATTTTCAAAACTATAATTCCGTTGGAAATGTATATAAAGTTATATAAAAAGCTTTTTCTGAGTCCATTAGAGGATTATTTACCGATTCTCTGGTCTCTCTCGCACTCTCTTTATATGAGTTACCATTTTATTGTACTTTTTTATGATGAGCCCCGACATTAAGCCTCCCCTCATATTTATACGCCATTCCTCTCAATACACTGTATTATACACACGGAGTATATATTGTCGTTCGTGTGTCTCAATCGGTGTCTCATTTAATGTGTGTTAAGTTATACACAGTTTTTATATCTGATATATGATATTATATTAGGGTTTTTGGTGTATAACCAATGTTTTATGGACTATCCGTACACTTGAGACCAATTATGAAAGTTTGCCCCAACTTTGGCTCAAAATTTATCTATTTTTCTCTGAAAAACTATGATTTTTGGCTATAATTTTGATTAGAAATCAAAGCGTTTTTGCAGTGAAATTCATACAACACTTGTGACTGAAGTGAACAGAAAAAAGTTTGCCTGACATTCAAACCCAGAATATATTTTAAAACACTATTCCGTTCACTGTATGCACACACTTCACACATACACTGTACTACTGGTGCGAAATATGCGAAATTAAATTTGCATTTTTGTTTGAATTTGCATTTATTATCTTAAAATACACACCACATGTATATACCGTATTGTACTGGCAAAAAGGTTTCGCCAATAATTGTATTATTTTTTTGGCAAAATTTTGCTCTCTCCAAATGCATTATTATTATATGTATTATATATTATCAATATATTTCTAATATAATATACACAATGAAAAGTGAGACTCAATTTTCATCTATAGATGTGATGAATAGACAGGAGTGGGGAGAGAGAGAGAGAGAGAGAGAGAGAAGCGAAAAGTATATTATTTTCACTTTTACTCCTAACTTAATTTTCTGGGCTTTCACTTGACTTATATTGATATCAAATATATATTTATATGAGAGTTGGAAAATAGACGACGAGAAGTGAGTATTTAAGGGCAGATATGGTGAGAGTGTGAGTGAGAGAGTGAGTGATAGGGAGAGGTTGTGTGAGAATTAGAGGTTTTGGAAAATAGTTTACGATTTTCATAATTCCTTGCCTCATATTATAGTCTACTGTATATTAATATTATTAAGTTTGTGTTTCTGATCCCTTCGTAATAAATGCATTATTTTCTCACTTTTCTTGCTTAGAAAATATATTATAGTTTTTATTTTATTATATTTAATATTTTTTGCCACAAATTTGTGTTACCGGTATATTCTAGCAAATCCTCGGCACAGATATATATAGAGAAGTTTTTCCCACATCTCTCTCTCTCTCTCTCAACGCATTTTATCCCTAATATCTGAAGTTCCCCTCAATTTCTCTCAGTTTTTAGTGCTTGAGATAAAAGGCAGCGATTTTTTGTGCCTATTCTTTGCGATAGGTTTTGGCATTACATCCAAACTCTGGATATATAACTGGAGGCAATAAATGTTTGCATCTCTCTCTCTCTCTCTCTCTCTCTCTCTCTCGTTGTTGACCTTCGCTGAAAACCAGAAAATCAAACGTTTGAAATGAATTTAATTTTTCTTTGGCTTAAAAACTTCCAGAGAGAGAGAGAGAGAGAGAGCCGCAGATAACGATAAGAAGACATTATTCTGTGTCTCTCTTTTCGCTGTTATCTTCATATAAAAGACATTAATATTTTTTTGAACAATTTTTATGAGTCAAACGAAATTACGAAATTGTATTTTATTTTTATATTCAAATATATGTGTGAAATAGTCGTTTCAAACACACTAGCCTTTGTGTGTTCAATAATAATCTTATAAACAATTATTAAATAATAAATTGCATGAAATATAGCCATAAGACTGCGAGTAAAACATCATAAGAATAATTTAATTAATACTTTTCAAACACATAATAATCGTGTTTATAATACATTTTTTTGTGTGATTTAATTAATTAATTATCAAACAAAAAAAATCTTTTCATACTTTTAGGGTTCAATAGATATACAATAGAAATGTAAACTCTTATTGTGAGGTATTATTATATACTGTATACTAATGTAATGTTTGAATAACATTATGGCATTTGAAACAAAAAATATTTTGTGCTTTCATTGCCTTTCTTATGGTTTTTATTTCGCTATCGAATGGATATAATGAAGAAAAAACACAAAGATTTTTATCACAACTTTTTTAATGTAAATACAAAACCAAAATAAGAAATAAAATAAATATAGAGTTTGGGAGAGAGAAAGCTATAAATCTTATTTTAATGCATTAGTGCCCCAATCTTTACCACCCTTTCCTCCCTATCCCCACCGACTTCTCTCTCATACCATATAATACTTTACTCTTCATTACAGATTTATTTCTCTTAAAATAACTTATTTTTTACTTTTTTCCAGAGACACAGAGAAAATCTCTCAAATCTTTTTATACTTTATTAGTGATAGAGAAAGACAGTGACGAGAGAGAGAGAGAGAGAGAGAGAGAGAGAGATGCCATAAGTTTTATACAGAGAAAAGGATTAGAAAAGGGGCTCAAAAAATGTGTGCATTTTTTTGTCTGATGATAGCCTTTAGGCTAAACGGAAGACTCGGCATAAAGGGTCACAAAAATTGTTATTTTAAATTATTTTCAGTGAATCCGAGAATCAAATCGTCGTTTCAAACATTTTTTTCTCACACTATTGGCCACAGAATTAAAAGAGATTTTGTCTCACACTATGTTATACTGTATGTGTCTATCGTATGATAAAAGTTTGGCTCATTTTTTACCCAAATTAACGAACAGACAGATGAATACCACCCGAGCAGTCGGGACTCATTTGTCAAGTAATGGTCTCTTAGAGAGAGAAAAATCCTCCAATAAATCAATTATAGATTGAAAACACGGAATATTTTTTATAATACAGAATATCTTATATACAGTATAATAGTATTTTATTATTTTAATTCTCGGCTATATATTGGTTATGGCAATGGGATATAGATGTTCAACAAGTATTTGACGTTTGTATTAGTTATGATTATATTAATACTTTAAATATAATATTTAGGGTATGAATGGGCCATTGAATGGTTGAATGGGTGAGCGTTTACTGTCAGACGGGAACTCCTCCTCAGCCGTTGTTAACTGTCACTCAAATTCTCACCACAAGATTCTCAGACGATATATGTTTGCATAACATGTAATCAACTCTTCAAATGCCAGTCTCTCTCTCTCTCTCTCTCTCTCTCTCTCTCTCTCGTTGAGTACATAAGTATCCGATACTCACATACTGTAAATTGTTGGCTAAACACGAAAGACTATAATAATGTTTGACTGCTATTGTGCTAAATATTAGGCTTTGAAAGTGAGAGAGAACATATTTTCACAACTAATCTAATAATATAATACTTAACACAAAGTTTTTAAATATTAAATTGTAATTAGATAATAAGGCATTATTTTTATGCTAACTATATCCAATAATTTGTCTGAATAACAACAACGAGCACAGTTTGCTTAGCATTTTAAATGTGCAAAACATGTGCCAAAAAGGCTATTGAATGCCATTTTCGATGCATTTATATGTAATATTGAATTTTAATAGCCGTTAAACAGTGAAACGAAAGCAAAAGTTTTTCTCTCTCTATGGATGCGATGGCTATCAAAAAATGTGAAATTGCTTTAAATTTGCATTGAAATGGACAGCCGTAGCGCATAAGAGGCCGCACAGGGCTATTGGCAATAGAGGCGCACAATATGTCAAATATATTGCTTTCGTATTGTAATGGAAATGTTGGCCAAAAAATGCCAGAAAAATGATAGAAAACCAGAAGTACAACAACACAATAAAACTATGAAAATATGATAATTTTATTGCTCTAAAGAATCAAAAGGCATTCTTATGGCTCTCTCTCTCTCTCTCTCTCTCTCTCTCTCTCTCTCTTCCACACTTTATATCAAATATCAATGTTATGTATGTTTAAGGCTTTTGTTATGGCAATTGAATCCCCCTTTTGCTTAACATTATATAAAACATTCAATCGTTTTGTTATTATTGTATGAATCGTACAATAGAGGCCTTTTGTGCTGCACTTCAATGCTCGGTCAGAATCTCTCTCTCTCTCTCTCTCTCTCTCTCTCTCTCTCTCTCTCGTGTGGTAGAAATGATGGTCTGACTCTCCAAGTGATCCTTTTGATGATATTATAATAAAAACTCATTAACATATTGATAGCTATAATCGTAGACCACATATCACTGCAATACAAAAATAGTAGAAAATATAACACAAATATTTCTCCAATTTTGTGCACATTAAAGTGTATGCTTTATTATACGTATAATGTTCAACACAATTGTCATACAATTTACATAATAAATCTCCATGCACATACCAAATGTAGGCATTTTTGACCGCAAACTATAATATAATTTATATAAAATATTCAAAATGATGAGAAAATTTTTGCTTTATTTCCTCATTTTGTATGTTTGAGTAATATTTGCCATATTTCTTGATTTTGCTTTTTTGTACATCAATAGAAAAAGTTATTTTTTATGATTATAATTACATTGTGTAAATCATTGCAACTGTACTGTAATTTAGATATCTATACATACAAAAAACATAACAATACCTCCCGAACCTACCCATAACATGGGGATAGGGCCCTAAAACTGGCAGAATTGGCACACAATATGTATAATAGATAATGATTTGCAAAGTGCCGCTCATCACTAATTCATGGCCTAAATCGGCAACAAATCACTAATTTATTGATAACTATTTTATGTCTTTCCTATTATACAGCCCATACCTCCCATTCCTATGTTTGGTGTGTGTGTTCGCTGAATTTATTCCGATGTTTTTTGTGGCTAACTATGTGTTTGTATGGTGTCATCTGCACCGGTAGTACCGTACGGCACACACATACACCATACATAAGCCATTTAATAATGCATAAGTAAAATAAAAATATTAGTGGTATTGGCGACTGGCCTGGCATTCCTATCCCTATCATTCACTACATTGACCCCAGATTTTTTGTGTGTTGTTTTGCATCCCATTCCCATTGCCGACACACGAAAATTGTCGTTTTTTACACCAATTTCTCTCTCCCTTTCCCTCTGTAATAGCCGTGAAATTTATTCCGACGATTGTATTGGAATTTATTTCCCGATTTTTTCTCTCAAAATAAATATATATTTTTATATGTATTTTACTTAACATTTTTTGCTGCTATCGACTTAAACCGTAAAGCATTTCTCATTAATCTCGGCTCTAAATTGAAATAAATATTTAATTACAAAAAAAGTTTTTTCTGTGGATTGCAGTAAATGGCGATTAATTTTCCATTCATTTGTCGGTTATTTCAAATGAGAGGGAAAAAGTTTTTTAACTTTTAAATAAGAGGTTGGGATAGCATTTGTTGATGTGTATGTACATGATATAAGGCACAGGAACTGGTGATAAGGGCATGCATTGAGTTTTATTATTAAAATATGTTGTACTCTAAGTGATGAACACATTTCTACACGTTTTGGTGATGTGTGCCATACTCGCGATGACCTCTCTCTCTCTCTCTCCACTCATTCACTCACACTCTGGTTATGAGAGACAATCACATACACAGTAGTAGTAGAGGACATGCACTCATAGCCATACATCTGTACAGCAAATATCATCTCATTATTATTCAACGCCAAAGAACATTGTGTTGTGTTTTATCTCTCGGTTTTCAGGAGGGGATGCGAGAGAGAGAGAGAGAGAGAGAGAGAGAGAGAGAGCATCAAAAATGAGTGTACAATACAAATACTATGGTGTGAGGCGACCAGAGAGCGAGTGGTGGTGTTGAGAGCAAAGGCAAAACGCCAGGCGTTTAGTCACTGGAGAATTGCACGCATAGACTGACTGTCCATTTCTCTTTGCATTCACTCTTATTTCCGTGCCATACATATGAGCGCAAAAAATAAGGCATATCAGCGCCGACAGTACAGCGCTCTACATATATTGAACAAATTGATGCCGTGATAGGCACTGATGGCTAGATATTCATGTGTGGCTACACTGGTGTAGTAGTCGCTGATGACTCTGATGCCCAACAAAATACAAAATATTCTCTTAGGACCAGCTTTTTGGCTGCCAGTGCTGGCTATAGCTACCAGTGCTCTCTCGCTCTGCATCGCCATCAGAGGCTCCCAACTCTTATTATTTAATAAAAACCTTAAAGAAATGGACAGCTCTTCTCAGAGGCCAGCGAATAGAAAGTGAAAATATTATACAACCGTATAAAACAATATACAGTGCACTCGAGGTATACATTTATTTGTATACTTCGCAAAGTCAGCAATGTCAAGAGTAAGGCTCACACTGTAAAGCTAGCACATTTTGAATATAGTGTACAAAGTATATTACTTTGTGTATTACTTTTAATAGTGAACACTAAATATAATATACTTTTTATTAGTTATATACAAACTTTATATCAGAGAGTCGACTGTATTTACACGAAAAAATATTAGTGTGAAAATGTATTGCATTTTATTCCGATGCAATACTGGAGGGAATGGTAGCTGTATAAAATGTAGCTGGGAAATACAGTGGTGTGGGGCAGTTTGAGGGCTAACTAAATAGGTTTTGGTCTTTAGGAATGGCATTCAATTGGCTTTTATTATACACACAATATTTGAGGTACGGTTTCACATCGTATGTATGAAAAGCCATCGCTTAAGATATGATAATTGGAAATTGGCTTATATTTGGCTCACACACCATACCATGCCAACCATAACAACCAAAATATGGTTTTATATGTCTGGGCGAGTGGGCACTCGTGGATATAGGGCCTGAGAGCGCTGGTATCCACACTGGCAGAGCACTGTTGCCTTAAAATTGTATTTTTTCATACATTTTATTGTGTTGTGATGTGTTTGGGCCACAAGTCTCTGGAGGTATGGGTTTTTTGATAAAAATATTTTTTATTTCTCAGAAATATTATCAACTTTTCGCTTTATTTCACTTATTTTTTGCGTGAAATATAATGTTTTAAAACAAAACACATTTTCTATTAACATCTCTGTTTTCAATGAAATTTTAGATAAAATATATTGAGTACTGAATATATTTTGATGGAAACTATGTGTTTGGCTCTGAATTGCATAGAAAATAAACTTTTTGCTGTGAGAGTAAACTCACATTAGGCTTAGTTTTACTATTTTTAATTGACATTAATTTTATGGCATTTTTTGAAACACAATTGTATAATAAGACAATTATTGCACAGAAAACGCATAAACATAATGGACTGTAACAGCAATTTATCGGCCCTTATATTCTTCATCATCTGCTTCTCTCTCTCTCTCTCTCTCTCTCACTTGACTTATACCCAAATTTAATAACTTAATTGACTCGAACCACTCGACCCCCACACGACTAATACTCTGGTCTTTTATACCGTATATGACTTACGAGTGAATTGTATTTTTGAGCCCAAGTTTACGATCGTATTGTGTGTTGCGTTTAATGAGTGAATGGACTCTAACTCTCATCACTCTCTCTCTCTCTCTCTCTCTCTCTCTCTCTCTCGTCTCATACCTACGAATGTGATGAGCAGATGATATGAGAAAAAAACTTTAATATATATTTAACTTAAATTTTTTCCCAAAAGCAATATTTCTTGAAATTAAGCAAAAAAACTATTATAACTGCATTTTGCAATTTATAAAGTATTGAATAACACAGAAAATAGTATTTATGAGCATAGTACTGTCATTATATTTTTAAACTTATGAAAAGTTTTTAAAAATACAATTACGGTATAAGAAAACTCTCTCTCTCTCTCTCTCTCTCTCTCTCCCACCCTCTCCCACAGTCTATCTCTGGTAGAGTATTATCTCAATTGCGTCCATACATCTAATCCGAGTCCCTTTTCTATGATGGGTAGCCATCAGTCTTATTGTGGCAAACAATTGGCTTTCGGAGTAAATAACGACCAAATGTTATTGACATTCACAGGCAGTCCTCACAGCAAACCGTATAATAATTAATGCCATAAATAGAGACAAAAGGTTTAAAACACACTATTTGTAGCGTAAAAGCAAAACAATATTCAAAAAAGTTTTCAAACAAATTAAAAATCGCACGATTCATATACTCCTATGAGTGAAGTTAATGAACCAAATAATCACTATTTTCTGTGTCTATTCAGTGAACAAAAATATTTGATTTTCTCTCTCTATGGTCTATACTAATGAACTCAATACTACTACAGAATATTCTGTGAATCATTGCATTAATATCATGATTATTACGATTATTATCGCTCATTGCGATTACAATGTAAGCCATTATTCTGTTATTGTTTTTGCTAAAGGATTTTGTGACCTTTTATTACTATTATTCCGTATATTATTCTGTAGTATATATTCATGGATTTCTCAGTAACTTTATATCTAATTCCGATCAGATCCCGGTGCCCAGCGATTACAGCCTCCCACTTAAGTCCAATATTCCCGTTCCTTATTTACATTCAATGGATTAACTTAAGTGAGAGCGCCGGGCGCTTATGCGAATAGGCCATACAATACACTACCAGTGTGTGTATGTCCGCACCTAATAGTGTAAATATACAGTCCATTAATGCCTCGTAAAGATTTTCATTGCCCTTTCGGATCGAGTGGTATGAGTGGCTCAACACTCCAGATATTAGTCCAGTGCTGTAGATATGTGTTGGCGATCCTATTGTCAGATCCCCAGACGCCCTGTATATTCGGATACAATTGCCAATAATGGCCTTCCCTTTCACTCTACGACTACTACTCACTCACACTCTCAGTCGTCCTATTGATTGTTGTCTTATGTGTTGTTTTGCATCTTTAGCTCATTATAGCCTACCATTGAATACAATATCATAAGTGTTTGCATCGGTCAGTCCACTCATTCACACCCCAGCCCTGCCTGCCATTCATGAAGGCATCGGTTATCTCAGCCGATACAGTCTTAACACTCCCTAAACAACACTTACAGCTTTCTCTCTCTCTCTCTCTCTCTCTCTCTCTCTCTCTCTCTCTCTCGCATTTGTATCTCACAATTCAATACACAGAATAATAGGAGAGAATCAAAATCTGATTTACAATTCAATACATACAGTGTTTGGGTTAATTGCAATGCAATAATAGTATTTTTCTTAGTGTATACCAGCCCCGGTATATACAGTTCATCACTTGAATTTGTGTGTAGTCTGTGCTCTAAGAAGTGTACAGTAAATATATATTTTTGTAGTGAACTTAATCGAGAGTTCATTCAAATTTTCAATTTATTTAAGTATTATGTCTGCGAAGAATCGCGAATTTATACACTATTGGCGTAAAAATATTGTTAAAATACAGTGTATTTAAGTTGCATTAATTTTTAACCCCTTGTGTGTGACCCCCTTAAAACCATAATTACGCTGATAGTTAATTTCCATAATAACACACTTTTTTTTCAATCCCCGTAATATTGATTTACATTTTTATTTCTGGTTTTCGATTTAAAAAACATTAATTCATTTGCGAAAATCATTACTGAACAAAAAAAATGGGATATAAATATAACTCTTTCTAAAAGTTGCATTTATTATTATGAATTCAATTTTGTAGTGTATTTTTCAGTGCGATAAATTAATATCAGTTTTTTCGTGTTGTAATGTAATTATTATTTTTTAAAATATACTTTTTTCAAAAATATGTTTTGCATTTTTTGCTCATTTGTAATTAGGTATTTAAATAAATCAAAACCCCTTTTTTGACATTTTGGTGCGTGGCTACGCTAGTGAAATATTTTTTCCCATGCTTTTTGAAAAGTTAAATAATTTTTTTAAACAAGTGATTAATCGATTCATTATTGGGATTGAATTTTTTGAAATATTAATATAGATTTCCTATTATTTTCATAAATTATTAGCGTATTGAGTAAAAAATAAATTATTTGATACCTTTTATGGACTGTCTTTACACAGACAACAAAAATTTTAATCACAAAATTCTGTATCGATTTATGAAAATTCCTGAATTTTATTAATGATTGCCACCAAAAAATATATGATTTTCATTCATAAATACCTCAAACGCCTAAAAATGTATTTTAAATTCAATTTTTAAGCTTCAATTGGCTTACGATTTGATGCCATAATTTGATTCGTAAATTTGTTTTTCAAGAAATATCATTAAATAGTATTATTTTTCTTGATGCATTCATACATTTAAAGCATTTTAAATACTTTAAAATTACATCAAATTATTCAGTAGTTACTGTATTACAGTAAATACACGGAAAGGGTTGACACGTTAAGAGACTGATAGCCTTATATATCATACAAAACTAATACTACATCCATGAGAAGGTCGACTCAACAAAAATATGATATAATAATAGCATAACATGAGTGCCAATAAAACATTTGATTGAATACCTCTTTTATATGGAAAATACATTTCAACTGAAAAACATATTTAGCGTATTATACAAAATGCTTAGAGGTTTTGCAAAGTAGCATTTAATATTTGCTGATTTTAAACGCCAATTCACATCACATTATCGTTAATTAGAAATTATAATTTTGATTGATATGGCAATTGGTTGAGACGTTTTGGTATATACAGTATGTATGTATGAAAATGGTGTGGTTATAGGGCTGTTAGGCTGTGGGCACAGACATCTCACACACCAATTAATTTATTCTCTGGGCTTTCGGTCGCAATAAATCATAATTACAGCGAAATATGTGTTTCACAATCAAACATAAAAATTAATTTATTTATTACTATAAAAAAGTGTCTCTACTCTCAAGACATGAAATTTTTTTTGTGTACAATTATCATTCAAATGACAAACAATTTCCAACACTTGTGTATTGAATATTAAAATCAATTTCACAAACTTTATGACTAGTAGACAGACATTTCAATCACACAATAAACTACAGAAAAAAGTTATGCAAGTCTTTAGAGTAAGAAAAAAGTAATTACTTTAAGAGATTCAGTAATTGTATTGAAATGATATGACAGTATAGAGTGGTATACAGTATATACTATGCCATGAATTATGAGATAATCTCTTCAAACATATCTTTGCTTAATTGAGCGCCGAATAAATGGTTTAATAGGATCTCATAAATTGTTTTCACTCTAACTCTAGTCGTCGATCTCATCGGCCGGTCGTTTACAGCGAGATAAACAGCCAGTCCTTTCTCAGTCGCTGCCTATCAGTTGAAGTATAGCAGCTTTGGGTACAATTTAAATGCCAATTGACTTTCAGCTTGTTTTGGCATTCAGTTTATTAGCACAATAAGACCATTGAGTCTCAGCGCCGGGAATCCATTTGCGCGCACATACTAAACCATATATACCAGTGCTGCTACCATCATCATGATGATGATGATGCCGGTGCTCTACAATAGTAGCGTAGCGCACATACACTTATTATAGCCCATCATCTCCATCGACAGCCAAAGTGTTTGTGTATTCAGTAGTCATACACGAGAGCGAAGCCATCGGTTCGCCTAGTCTTGGATGCGAGTCACGGCTCTGGGATGCCTGTGCTCTCTATGTTGATGGCCTACTCGATCTGCTGGTCGACCCATCGCATGCCAAGAATGCCAAATGTAGTCTCTCTCACATCCCTCTCCTCCCTCTCTCCCCCTCTCTCTCCAAAATTCTGGAGGTTTTCTCCGCGAGAATAACGGCTTCACATCATCAGCAGAAAAGCACTCGTAGTTTATATAATAATAATAATACTAATAATAATAATAATAATAATAATAATAATAACAGAATTTGAGCAATATATATATATATAGGGAGGCAATGATTGCGCCCAATGTCAGAGTCTCTCTCTCTCTCTCTCGCACACAAAAACTGCTTCTGGAGCTCAACGGCACAACACAAACAGATTTCCAATTTCCAGCGTTTTAGCGAATGTGATGCGAATTATTAATTAGACATCCCTTTACTCATTCACTACACCATTATATTTACCATACGCTCAGTGGATAGTATGTCTGCCACTCCATTCCCATCCATGAATATTCTGTGCCACCATTACTACTGTACTCCTACTGTGCCTACCTCTACCTACCCTCTCTCATTGCCTAACCGTTTATGTATTCACAATCTATACTCAATTTTTTAAGTTAATTATATAAATATTTTTTGTTTCAATGAGTAATTCATAAGCCGTTTTACTTTTGGCATTCAAATGAATTAACGGTAACTATATTTGCCATGAGTTTGACTCTCAAATGTATTCACAAACTACTGAATACATTGTATGTGTGTTTCGCTCATTAATTATATAATTTGTTTAATGAATTACCGTTTAAATTGAAAAATAACGCTACTTTCTATGACCTTTGCAAATGGTATTCAAATATGATACTTGATATGAAATTTTAATTATTTAATCGCATATTATTTAATAGCTTTTGTTAGCAAGTCGTGAGCGCTTTTTTGAGTTAATTTTTGTGATTTAATTATTTAATGGACACCCAGTTTGTGATTGGGTTTTGTGAAAGTTTAATTCCCTGACAATCAATAAATACATAGCTATGTATGATTTATTTATCATCCGGGTCTTAACTCTTAAGTCCATTAAATTATTTATCACTTTTTATTTATTTATCGAGTTTTTTATATCTTTTCGAAAAACTATTTTTTTCAATCAAATCGTAAAAACTTTGGCAATGAACAAAATATAAGTGAAAAATTGGCTTTCATTTCATATTTCATTTTCAAATCACAAAAAAATAAATAAAATAAATCATAAATTTTTTAAGACAATATCGTATTAAACACACGAAATCGAGATTTAATTTATCGCTTTTTATGATAAATTTATTTTTTAGCTTATATACTAGTATTTATACATTATTAACTTATATTTATATAATTTATAAACTTATAAACGTTATATAATTTAATATATAATATATAACTATTTGTATACAACAACACTAATCGTCTAATACTATGCCAACCCTTACCTCCCTATCCAATCGTATGGACAGAATCCTGGAAATGCGTAAAGAGAAGAGTAGAGACGCCGCCCGTTCCCGTCGGGGCAAAGAAAATCACGAGTTTTATGAGCTAGCTAAAATGCTACCATTACCAGCAGCCATTACTTCCCAATTAGGTAATGCATTATTAGGTAAATATGAGTCGGCGTTTGTATATTGACTACCATTTATTACCCAAAGAATCACATGAAACTAATCATATATTTAGTCTAATATTTGAATATATTGTTCGCGTTTATTAATAATAACATTTGAATAATGAATTGAATGAAATAAATTAAAAGCAAACGCTTGACTATTAGTTGGTAATACAATGTAAGAGGTTATGGTTTGTCGTGTAAAATCATGTTTGGATTTAGTTTACGCTAGTATAATTAGGGATGTTATTAATGTAACCGTAATTTTAGTTTTTTTTATGAATTAGATATGATTCGTGATCATATTTCCTAATTTTTATAATGAAAATTAAAATATTGTCATTTTGTGTAAGTAGTAAAGTATAAATTTTTATAATTAGCATAAGTTTTAGCTTATGGAAAGTTTTGTGATAATTTTTACACAGAATTTAATAATTGTAATATATTTATTACTGTGATAGGCTACTATTTCTACGTTCAAAGCAATGGTTTTATGCAAAATTCATTGAAAACTAACACATGAATTGCAATAAATAATCTCTAAAATAGTTATTTGGTTTGTTTTTTGGTTTATTACTTCAAACTTTCACTTCCATTCTCTCTCTCTCTCTCTCTCTCTCTCATTATCTATGTATAACTAAACATATTTAAGTAGTATTTAAAAATCTGTACCCATAACTGATAGTATGATTGTGTATTTTCTTGTCGCATGTATTTTGACAGACAAAGCGTCGATAATAAGACTTACGATAAGTTACTTAAAATTGCGTGACTTCTCGTCCAATGGTGAGCCCTCATGGAATATGGGGAACGGTAGCAACAACTCTACCCTTAAGATAAGCAAATCATGTGAGTTATCATATAATCGTTTTTGTTGCTTTTTTTACTTTACTCAATTTTGTTGTTTCACAAAACACTGTGTAATTATTGTTGTTATTTAGCTATTCATACAAATACTTAACACGAAAATTATGTTTTTGCGTTCAAATAGTATGCAAAACGAAATGCAAAACGATTTGACTCCAGAATTGTCAATAGTTTTACCACTTTTTGCGATAAGAATTCTCGTATTTTTCTCTATATTTCTCTCTCGTATATAGAGTTTGAAAAAAGTTTTTGGGTTTGGAATCCAAACTTTGGATTTATAATTAATTCATGAATTTTAAATTTTCTTTTCTCTCGTTTTACTTCATTTTTCTAATCAAATAATATTTTTATTGCTTTTTTTCGTTGGGTTTAAATTTCATTTTCATTGCGAAACCGTATGACAGAATATTTTAATAAACTACTTGCAAAATTTATTATAACATATTTAAGCTATACTTTTGAAGGTTTAAGAATATATTTTCATAAACTATATTATAATTAAGCGCAAACTTATGGGCGAAATATCATATCATAAAGGCTTATTACATATCACATAAAAGTGATGAAGGCTTATACCCTACGCTATACTAACTGTTGTTTCAGAGACAAAAAAGTACACTGAATCAAAACACATTTTGTTTGTTATATTAAACCGAGTATAATATTGGGTATCGACTGCGAAAATCTAATGAGTTTTTTGTTCACTAATATTATTGCTCACAAAACCGTAATAATACACAAAAATATATATAAATATATGGAAAAAATCGGTTATTTTTTTTGTCGTGGAGTGTGAGACAAAAAACTCATTTGGATTTATTTCTACTCCATTGGCATCGATAAGACCGACAATTTATTTTGATGTCATACACCAGCACTGGTAGGCCAGGCACTAGTCGATCGACTCCCGACTATACTCTATATATCGGTTACATTAAGTCAATATACGGCTCACAATAACTATATTCTAAAGGCTATGAATACTTATTTATTGAAACAATATGTGGAAAGGGATGTTTGATAGTGAGTGAGAGAGCACTGGGAGGTTGCGAGAGAGTGGGGGAGAACACGAGTGTGAGTACTGGGAGTGAGAGCCATAGGGTGATGGTGTGGGACACGGAGAATGTCATGCAATTTATATCGTATATAACTTACATATAGTGTCAATGGAGTGTATTGTATTTGGGGAATGGTAGCTCACATAAGATGATGATATACATAGCTCTCTCTCTCTCTCTCTCTCTCTCTCGCACTCTTTGCACATAGTATTAGGGTTTACCGCTTGTATGACAGTGAGAGCGGCCCTAAAAAGGATTTACTAACTTGATTATGATTGATAGGGACCAGCGATGTTGACATTTCCACAAATAATCGAGTTATTAACGCCTCACCGCCTATTGACGCCCGACTATATTGAATGAGAGGGCACCGGGAGGCACAGGCATAGGCATGGGGAGAGAGTGTGGGAGAGGGAGATACAGGCATTGGAGAAGCAAAATATTTTATATATTAGACTGAGTAGTGAAACGAAACGCCGAAAATTGGCCCACAATTGATATATAGTTGTATTTATTATTATTATAGCGATATTCTGTTGTATGTATTGTTAGTCATAGAGAAACACAATAACTATAATCAGGCGAAACCTTTTGCATTAAGTTTTGGTTTCGGATTAGGTTTTGTTGGGATATTTTTGGGGTTAAAACTAATAGTTTTGGGAATACTGTATGTGTGGTGTATCTCTCTCTCTCTCTCTCTCCCGTTCCCTTTCGACACATTACGAGTCTATCAATGAATTGTGTGCTGGCATTGAATTTATGATGAATTTATCCGCAAATCTATTTTAATTTAACTTTTAGTCCATATTATAGCCCATAAATAATAATAACTTCATCCATATATTGGATTTATACTCATAAATAGGTTTATAATAACAATCATAATAATGCCATTAAATGAGCAAAATTATCATAAATTTTCACTCAAGCATAGTTAATATAATTTTAATTTTAAAAAAGCAAAAAACAATTTTTAATAAGTTTGCAATTCACGGCTCAGTTTGTCGTAATGCACTTCATTAGTGAAGTCTAGCATTAATTGATATAATTATTTAATTCAGACAACAAAATAGTGTTACTTTTTTCTATCAGCGCTATTCCTATGTATCAAATCTGTGGACAAAATGCTATTCATTGGCAGTTAATTCGGTCCACAAATAGTCATTACTAGTGGAAAGCCTACTGTATATTTGTCTGTGTGTCGCTGACATCGACATCAAATTAGGCGCCCGTATTGTGTGTCCCCAACGGTTTGGACGGCGAGCAGGTCTTTAATGTCAGAGAATCAGAGCTTCCTTTCCATTCCCATCCTCTCCATCCCTATCCTAATAGTCAGCGTCTCGTCGACGACCGGCGCTCTCCTCTTCCTCTTCGTTGACTCTGACTTCGTTTTTGGGCTATAATTTCCTCCGCTCTCTCTTGTTATCAGCCTTTTTCTCGACCCAAACAATCAGTGGAGACACAGAATAAATGAATAAATGATTCAATGATTCGTTAAAATTAAAGACAATCTACAGAACTCTCTCTCTGTCTCTCTCTCTCTCCAAACTATTCTCAATCATCTCAACAAATATAACAAATATACACTAAATTAAAGGAAATTACTCGCTATAGAAATGATAGAATAAATAATTATAAGAATATATAATGAATCCAATTGTCACACAGAATATTGTTTACTAGACTTCTATACCAAATGATAAGACCACAGAATACACAGTGTTTTGTTACAACAAAATTGAAACTCCTTTCCAACATTTAATCATAAAATGCAATACAAATATAACCCCCTTATATTTGTCTATTAGGCAACATGTTTGATTTGCACCAGGGTACTCATATTCTACAATCACTGGATGGCTTTGCGTTTGCATTGGGACACGACGGCCGGTTCCTCTACATCTCGGAGACGGTGTCTATCTATTTAGGACTGAGTCAAGTAATTATGACATCCACTTCCCTATCGTCTCCCTCCTTATCTATCTATCCTATCATTACTATCCTCTTACACATAATGCGTGTAATTATTATATTTTCGTTAAAATAAATTTAATACTAATTTATATTATAGTAAAAAAGAGGAGCAAAATATTAAATAAATAAAAAATATATAATAAAAACTAAAATCTCCGCCAATTTATAGCCATTTCCGCTCTCTATTAGTTAAATACGAGTATTTAAAACGACTTTTTTTTCGCTGTCTGTCCCTCTCTTTCCTCTTTTTCTTATCGTTCGCTTTAATAATTAGAAAATAAATATAAAAAGCGATCAAAAAATATATTATACTATAATTAAGTCGAGAAAAATAAGATAACGTATGAAAAAAATGTGTTTAAATTATTTGCCCGTCAGATGAGCTAAGACTTCGCGGACAGGAAAATGATTTGGAAATAAAAATAAAATACTTTTAAAGCATTTCTGTTGCTAACGATTTCTAACCCAATTATACCTATAATTTGCTTCTCATTGAGCGGTAGTAGCGGTGATATCATCGCCAAAAATCTTCACTCGTATTCACTTGTTATCACTTTATATACTCTCTGTTGTCTTAAGTGTTTGTATATATATTTTTGATAATAAAAACCAAAAACTTTATTTTCTCTCTCAATCTGATCCCTTATCTCTCCCTGTGCTCGGGCACCGGCACACAAATAGGTCGAGATGACAGGCTCGAGTGTTTTTGATTATACCCATCAACAAGATCACGCAGAACTGGCTGAGCAATTAGGTATGTCCTCTCGTATATGTGTGTATTGGTTAATACGTGGATAACGTTAGGTGTCATGTAATCGTACTTCGCATGCAAAACAACACACAGAATATTAAATGCAAAAGTGTTTCACTTGTTTATGTCATTTCGTATGCCTATCGAGGAAGTGATACCCCCTCTCGACAAGGAAGTGATGGAAAGGGCTCTCATCTCACTCTTTGCTCTCTCTCTCTCTCTCCTTTCAATATTCAATTCTCGCAAATGTTTTCTATATAAATGTATGCATTTTATACTCAAAATAAATACTAAACAATAATAATAAACAGCAAAATAAGAGCAAAGAATTTTCATTCGGTATTCATATCCGACTACTCATCGCACACATAGAGATTGTATGGGAAAAAAGCGTTACATTCACTGAATTTTAAGTTAACAAAAATTTCTCTCTCTTTCTATTACTCACAGCCTAAGCATTGACTTTAAAAATGTAAACACAATTAGTTGTGTAAATACTAAACAAGTAGAATAAGAATGGAATATAAAATACTAAACCAAAACTCAACAAAAAAAGTTTTATAACATTTATTTATTGTACGGAATATTTTTGGTTTTACTTTTTTCGTATGTACTATAAAACCGCAGAGAATTATATGTCTGGCTCTGTGTTTGTAAGTAGTTAGGAATTCCTATCCCATACCCACCCAACCCACTGGTATTTACTGTTTTAAAAGCTAAAAAGTTTTTTGTTTTCCTAGACATCATACATATACTCACCGCACATAATGTTTATATAACAGAATCAAAACAATAAATGTTTTCTTTAAGTTAAACCGGAATTAAGAGTTTATTTCGGAATCAAAACATTGATATTCTTTGTGTTGTTTTTCAAATTCATGACATTTAATGTCATAAAATAAATATCTTATCGTTTCGTGCATTTGAATAACAAATCACATAAAATACATACAAATTCTTAATGCCTTGAAAAGTATCCACAAAAAAATTCATCAAACATTTCGCTAACTACCTATTAAATTATATTAACCACTGTATCACCAAACAAAAAGGTCTTAACGTGAGCACATCCGGTGGTCATCAGCTATCATCGTCACCACTGCCACCGGCATCCGTGGGCTCCAGTGCGAGCAATGAGTCCGATTCCGGAACACCCTATAGTAACTCTCACTCGCATATTACGACCACCGGGTCTAACGACACGATGGAAAGGCAGTTCTGCATCCGCATGAAGTCTACGCTCACCAAAAGGGGGTGTCAGCACTTCAAGTCCAGTGGCTACCGGGTCATACATATCATCGCTCACCTCAGGCCTGAGATCCCTGGCCCGCAGCACCAGCAGCAGCGACGGGACACGAATGGACACACAAAGATCATAGGGATGGTAGCCGTGGCCATCGCACTGCCCCCTCCCTCTATCAATGAGCTTAGGCTGGAGCCGGATATGTTTGTCACGAGACTTGGCCTCGACTTTAGAATAGCTCACTGCGAGCCCCGGTATGTGGTCTGACATTTTGATTGATGTCTAGATAACAGATATATTTTTTATAAAGTTTTTGTTGCTTGTTATTAGTTTAATAGGAAAATTTCATTTTTATTTTTCCAAATTTCTGCGTTTTAATGACTTTTTACTTTTATACCTTATTTTGTGACATAAAATAGTCGTTTGAATGACAAAGAAATTATTAGTTTGTTTTGTTTGCTTTTAATGTCAAAATCTTTGGGAGCAATTTGTTGATTGAGTGACTGCAGAGTCAGATAATTGGATGTCATTCCCGTATGTCTGGCTATTTATGTGAAAATGTAAAACTTGTTTTCCCCGTAAAATCATAAAAATTATTATTAGAAATAGTTGTTGTGTTAATAATTGTTTTTCGAGAGAAATTTTATAATAAGTTTTTATAATTAGAGATAAAAAGTTTTTGTTTGATTCCGTGATTAAAGTGAATATTCTTTAGAAATATTCATAAAAATAATAAGATTTCTCTCTAAACTAATAACAATTGATATTAAAAGCAAAACAAAAAGTTGTAAAACCTATTCATGTATTTTATATCACTACACTTAAGAATATGTTATTGCCGTCTATATTACCGAACATATAATTAACGAGGTACATTTTGTCATTAATTTCTGTAACAGTGTATCAGATCTGCTGAACTACACATCGGATGAGCTGACGGGCCGTAACATGTATTCACTAATTCACGGACAGGACGTGATTCACATTCGTAAAAGTCATTTAGATTGTAAGTATCGG
>CAJPVJ010000254.1:0-30292 GCA_905397405.1 Oppiella nova
GTTTTTCGCCAAAACTCACAGCAATTCAATGTTTACATGCATTGAGTGACATCTGGTGTCCGACAATACGATCGCTAACTTTGGACAACATTTCTATGTATTGACTGTTGGTTTGTGTGAATGAATGCTATATTTAATTGCAATTAAGTTTTCATTGCTGTTATAACCGACGATAAGTGGTGTTTAAGACATTAAACTATATTTTTGAAAGTTTTTCATCGCATAAACCACAATGTTTTCATTGATATCACGTGTGATAAACCAGTCATTAAAACCGCAATTCATTAAACATAGCGTTAATTGCAATCACTTTTCCACAAACAGTCATATAATCAGCAAAAGTATGTAAAACTAAACCAAAACTACATTCACTGAACATCACAATAAAAGTAATGATAATTTTCAGACCAATTACTACCGGACCTCATGAGTCGGCTATCGCTGACCACCACAACCAGCACCGGCTGTCGGGCCAGCAGTAGGCACAGCGCCAGTACGCCCAGTGGTGACCAATGGGCGCCCACGGGGGACAAGTGGTGGGAGCGACCGGTGCAGCCGTTGGCCACTGACCAGGAGTGGGAGGAGCACCGGCTGCTCCACAGGTTTCACATATGCGGCGGTTACGGGCGTAAGCCTAGGAAACACCCGTTGGATAACAAACCGCAGATGAAGGGCATTGTCCTCAAGACGCTCATCAAGAAGCCCAAGAAGCCCAACAGCGCCAACAGGAAGTGTGTGTTAGTGAGGCTCACGAGCGGCAAAGAGAAGGTGGCGTTCGTGCCCGGGGAGGGCCACAACCTCCAGGAGCACAGCGTCGTGCTATGCGAGAAGCGCCGGGTCCGGGATGTGCCCGGACTCAAGCTGAGGGTCATCAGAGGGGCCTATGATTGCGCGCACGTCGTCAAGAAGTCCCGGTAGTAGTCTAGTGGGCGGACATACCGGTGCGATGTAGGGTTGCAGCGATTTATGAGTTAATAGTTTAATGATTTAATAAAATTGTGTTTAATTTTCAACTGAAATTATAATATGCGTTTACAGTATGTTTTTTATACAATACAATTTAAAACATTTATTAGTTTATTTCTCAATCAATATCATTTAATAATTAAATATTAAAATCTGAGTTTGATTTCAAAATATATATAATTTTTTACATTCTTAATAGAAATCTGAAAATAATTTCTCAATACTCTTAATACTACAGTAGTGTTTAAAAACCGATTTAAACAAATCGTACGCATAATTAGGCCACAAATAAACATAATTCACGCAAAAATATATTGTCATGTGAGTAATTCACTTCATAAGTGATCGGGGTAAGCATGCGTTTTCATAAGACTTGATTAAGGCTACCGTTCCCTACGCAATGGGAAACTATGGCTAATATTTGTGTTTAAAGACAATAATCTTCGGAATAAATTAATGTTCAAAACAAACGATTAAAACTAAAATCACAATTAAATTACAAAACAAATAGAAAAACTATAAATAAAAATCTGGATTCAATTGTTGTCATCATTATCGCCATAATCTTCACTCTTATCCTTAAGATCCACAACAAGTATCTCCTTATCATTGACTGCCTCCATGGCCTCGACACTATCGGCACTAATAGGCGTGTCCTCCCTGTCCTCTCCATCGTCATCATCGTCCGACTCGTTGTCATCGGCTCCCTGTGCGGGGCACTCGAAGTGCACGCAATGGAACACCTCATTGGCCGAGTTATAGGTGCCCACAATGCGTATGAAGACAATGGGGCGCCGGGCGAACCGGAGCACCTGCCACGACCGGCACCGCTCCTTACGCTTGTCGGCCACCATCGCCCAGTTCTGCTGGTCCACCGACGCCTCCACGTAATAGCTATACGCCCTCTTGTCGGTGTCCCACAGCAGTAGACGCATCGAGTCGATCATAAATGGTTGCGACAGTTGCACGACAATCGCGCCGCTGCCCAACTGGTGGCACGTGTAGCCCGTATCCCAGTCGTAGTTCTTCGAGTCGCCTATCGGTTCCCAAAGTAATCAATCATATGTTTGTTAGTTTAGATAGCAGTGCTAGTCATGCCTATAAACTCCTACATGTATTGCATGAAAACTACTGTGTATTGAATTAGTGCTAAACTTTTAGGTCACTTAAAATTTTGTGCATAATTTTGAGATACAAATGCAAACAAACCGTTGATTAACGCATTTCTGGTACGACTGACCCCTTCAATGACGAGAGCGCTGTTGCGAATGGAGGCCACGTTATAACTGGGAACTGGAGGTTATGGGTCATACCAGAGAGAGACAACAAATTAGAATACAAATGACAGTCATTTTATGGCTAAAACCCATTAATATATGGCAAAAGAAATACTGTGTGTTTGTATTGAGTGCTAAAAATATAGATAAGAATCTCTTCACAAGAATTTCTAAGGAGAGAAAAAAGTTTAAAGAATTCCATTGAAAACAGTCCGTCCGCTCTCTCTCTCTCTCTCTCTCTCTCTAAACCGATTTCTCTCTCTATTGTGTTGTAAAATGTTTAACGAAAATGAGTGGCGAAAGTAGTGTTTGATTTCTTTATGCCCTCTCCCTCTCCACTGATACTAATCAGAGACCAAAAACTTTTAATAAACAACACATTCTGTATAAGAGAGACTCCACTCGCCATCACTTCAAACACCACTTAAAATGTTTGAAGATTTTCGGCTTAAAAATATACAAAAATTGTTTACATTTTCTACTCTTATGCTGTGTTTTACGAGAGTAAATGCACCGGTGTTTGAGGGGAGAGAGAGAGAGAGAGAGAGATTTCATAATTTATAACTAATGGTCAAATTGTCTACAATTAGGACAGTATTTGCCAAAAAAACAATAATTAAAAAATGAAAACATAGCGACAAATACCGAGTAATCCTCTGTCGACTTCAAACTTCTTATTAGTGAACATACACTCGAAGGCCACGACATGAAACACGCGGTTCAGTGTGTTATGGGTGCCCACGAGTCGTATATACTTGGCCACACGGGCCGGAAAGTACAGGTATTGCCACGAGCGGCACAGGTAGAGCGTGTGGTCGATGACGCGCACCCAGTCCTTCAGGTCCATCGAGATCTCGATGTAATAAGAATAGGCTCTCATGTCTTTGTCCCACAACAACATCCGGATGTGGTTTACGATGCACTGCATCCCCAACTGAATCAGTATTCCCTGTCCGGAGCTCTCGTCGATGTGGTGTCGAGTGAAGCCTTTCTCCATATCGTAGTTATGGTTCTCGCCGTCCAAGAGGGCGGTCCTGTTCTCCCCATTCAGTACCTGTGAGTTGAATCGACTGCAGGCCACGTTCTGCTCCGGCAATAGGCAGCCCCGGTATTGCAGATCCGTATCCCTGGACTCGTTCTTGGCCTGAATGGCGTCGAGGATGTCGTTGGGATCCACTAAACACGAGTTGCGGACAATCGACAGCAAGTCGTTCACCGAAATGAGTGACAATCGTATGCACGACACGATGTCTTTGAGCACATCAGCGGACGTCGTGTTGCGTTGCGTCCACTCACTCACCGCTCGGAAGATATCGATCTCTTGAGCGCAGAACGAGTCGCGACTAATCATCTCTTTAAGAGTGGGCGCCGACAGCGAGTAGAAGGCGTCCGAACGGATCACATCCAGCGCCTGGCGATCGATGAACGCGCGGCACACGTCCGCCAACGGCTTCAGGAGGAATAGGTTGGCCGTGTCGTAGATGACACACACGTTGCGGATGGAGAGCGTGTCCTTCAGGTACTCGCAGATGGACTGCTCGAGCTCTTGGAAGCCGTACTCGTGGGACAGACCGAAGATCTCGAGTATCATCTCCTCCTTGAAGCTCTTGAGCTGAATGTGTCCGCTGTAGAGGTATTTGAGGAGATATTTGAACGCCTGAACGCTGGACACCTTCAGCCGGATCTCCTTCTCCTGCGACTCACGCATACCTCCGTATAGGAGGGCCCGGAAGTAGTCGCTGCGGGCGGCCAACAGCACCCGATGGGCGGGCAGTCGCTGCTCGTCCACCAGTAGAGTGATGTCCGAGAAGGTGTCGGCGAGGTATAGGGCGCTCAAGTGGTCCGATAGGATGGATATGTGGTTCACTTCGCCCATCGACGGTCCGTCCCCACCACTGCTGCCGCACCCGATGGCCACCGATTGCGACGACTTCGGGTGACTGTCGCTCATGATGTCGATGTCCTGCGGGAGTGGCACGGGATCTCCCAACGGGTGATAGTCGCAGATTAGTCGATCAATAGTTACGGAGTGATTGGCTGCCGATCAACCATTTGATAGTATCATCCGTTGTCCACACGATTAGCACGTGGTTTGGGTTTTAATGAATGAATTAATTAAATAAAAGTTTTTCTTTTCAATTGTGTTTTGATTTTCATGAATGCGTTCATCGTTTTCACGCATCAAATGTCAGATATGTTTGCATTTCTAGCACTCATTTGACACTCAATGACGTCGACGAGAGCCACGTATGAGTCGCTAAATAGGTTTCGCCATTCGTTTCGCATTGAATAGCCATTAGTCCTAAAGCTATCGCTCGCTCATAGGTTAGCCATTGGGGGGTCCGAGTGGGGGGCCATTCGCGGGCGCACGTCATTTGTGACATCGAAAGGCATTGCAATGTATTTGTTATTGTGAGTCACGGTTTGGTGTTTTGATTACTTCCACGTTATTATTGATTGCAAATTGCATTTCAGTTGCAATTAAATCGCAAACTAGTTATTAGTTTTCATTAACCACTCTTTGGATCAACCGTTTGGTGACATATCAGTGAATCGACCGCAAGATGTCCACGAGTTTTACGGTTCGCGAGCGTCAGAAGAGTAAGTGATTTTGATTTTGACCCTAATTTTGGTGATGTTTTTATTATTGTCTTAATTTTGGTGCACTAATCGACCGCTTGTTGAATATTCCTCCGCAGACGCCATGAAAGCGATTCTGAATCTGAATTCATCGATGAATATGACGTCCGGTTCATCAGAGCCCGTGTGGAAAGTGTTTGTATACGACCGGTGCGGACAAGACATCGTTTCGCCGCTGTTTTCGGTGAAAGAGTTGCGCGAATCCGGGATTACTCTTCACATGTATGTCACACCCGTTACCACCGATTGTCTCTCTCAGTGAGTCACTAACTGTTCCACGTGTTAGGCAACTCCACAGCGACAGGGATCCCATACCGGACGTGCCGGCCGTCTACTTCCTGTTGCCAACCGACGAGAACATAATGAGGATCTGTCAGGACTTCCGGAACCAACTCTACGACCACTACTACTTGAACTTCATTAGTCCCATCAGTCGCCAGAAGTTGGAGGACTTGGCGTCGGCCGCACTCCAAGCGAACTGCGCCCACAGCGTCACCAAAGTCTACGACCAGTACCTCAACTTCATATCACTCGAGGACGACATGTTTGTACTGAAACAACAGGACAAAGACCTCGTGAGCTATTACGCCATCAACAGGTCCGACGTGAAGGACACGGACATGGAGGTAGTGATTGACCACATCGTCGACAGCCTGTTCTCGGTGTTCGTCACGTTGGGTGTCGTTCCCATTATACGGTCGCCCAAAGGAAATGCGGCCGAAATGGTGGCCGAGAAGTTGGATAAGAAGATCCGGGAGAACCTGAGGGACGCCCGCAATAGTCTGTTCAACGGGGGCGACATGTTTAGTGGGGGAATGGCGTTGAGTTTCCAGCGCCCGCTGCTCGTGATATTGGACCGTAACATGGATATGGCCACACCGTTGCACCACACCTGGACCTACCAGGCCTTAGCCCACGATGTGTTAGATCTGAAGCTCAATCAGGTCCGCATTGACGAGCCGGTAGACCAGAGCACCGGCGGCTCCAGACCAAAGCGGGCGCCGGTTAAGGCCTACGACCTGAACCCGTCGGACAAGTTCTGGGAGTTGAATAAAGGCAATCCCTTTCCACAGGTGGCCGAAGCGGTTCAGGAGGAACTGGAGGCTTATAGGAGTTCCGAGGATGAGGTGAAACGGCTGAAGACGGAGATGGGTCTCGACGGCAATGTCGCCGATGAGGCCATCTCTCTGTTGTCGGACAATACGGCGAGACTGACGTCAGCCGTGAGTTCCCTCCCGGAGCTGCTCGAGAAGAAGCGTCTGATCGATTTGCACACAACGATCGCCACATCCATCTTAGACCACATAAAGTCTCGCAAACTCGACATCTATTTCGAGATCGAGGAGAAGATAATGTCGAAAGCAGTGTTGGATAAGTCGCCGCTGGAACTGATGATCGATCCCAACGCCGGGCTTAAGGCGGATAAGTTGCGGCTGTTTTTGATACAATACTTGTGCGCCTCGGCGTCGGCTATGAGCGAGTCGGACGTGAGCCAAATCACGAACGAACTGTCCGTTCAAAACTGTGATCTCCGGCCCTATGAGTACATAAAGCGGTGGAAAAAGTTTAGTAAACTCTCGAACAGCCTGTCCGACAGCCAGTATGTGTTCCATACGGGCGGCGGCACCAAAACGGTCAGTATGTTCTCGAAGCTCATGTCGCAGGGCTCGCAGTTCGTGATGGAGGGCGTTAAGAACCTGGTGCTCAAAAGGCATACCCTTCCCATCACGAGGATAGTGGACGCGCTGATGGAGATGAAGTCGGTGCCCGAGGCCGATGAGTACCGGTATTTCGATCCGAAACTGTTGAAAGCGGACAGCCAGTCAGCCAGACACCGGACCCCCTTCCAAGAGGTGAGTGGGAAAGTCGTGTTGTCGTTGCGTGTGTTTTCGCATTACGTTTGGCATTGGATTACGAATGCGATTAGTGTTTCCCAAACGAGTATTGAGTTTCAATTGAGAGTCGAAAATATATGATATTTTTATGTGTTTTAATGTGTTGTGTGTTTTGCAAATATTTTTATGACTTTTCAGTATTATTTGCTATTTTTATGAGTTATGTGCAGAAATTTAAATGTCTTTTCAGGAAAATATATTTATTTGTTTTATTATAATTAGTGTTATTTTAAATAATTTATATTAGGATTTGTGTTGTGATAGAAATGCCGTTTTTTATTCACAAATATTTGAGTTTTTCACTGAAAATATGAATTTTTAGTACGTTTTAGTGAATTAATAATTAATTAAAAGTTTATTTATAATCACTTATTGACGTGTTTTCGGCATTAAAAGTGACATTTTGTTATCTCTGATAAACACATTATATATGAATATATGTATAATTTATTTAAAATATTTTGTGCGAATAATTTGAATAATTATTTTGTTAGGAATGGAGAGAGACTTGAAGCGACAGATAGAGTGAAAAAAGTGTTTTTCTCTCAAAACCTGAAAATTAATGATTGATTTGAGTGTTAAGAAGCGATTGAAATGAATGTGTTTTTTGAGATGAAATTCAATATTTGGTTCTCTCCTTGAGTTCGAGTTTTATTCATAAATTTAATGCTTTTTATTTAGCGCTTAGTATTCGCTAATGAAATCTTATACTAATTTTTAACGACTTTTTATGTGTATTGAAAAGTCCGCTGATATTCTTGACTACACTTAATATTCTTTGTAAGTCTCTCTCTCTCTCTCTCTCTCTCGAAATATTAATAGTCTCTCGAAATTCATTTGAATGAGTATTTAATGACAAGAAAAATAGAAATAAAACTCAAAACTAATAATAATTTTTTATTTGTTTATCAATTGTTTGACGAATCGCTTGGTATGGAAAGGCTATCGTATTTATGGTCGGCGGAGGGAATTATATTGAATACCAGAATCTCATCGATTACTGTAAAGTATGTGAACTTTTTGTTGATTAAATTTTTTTTCGACACATGTTTTGTAATTGTATTGATTTTTGTGGCGATAATTACAGAACAAATCAAAGTCATCGCCAAAGCATATAATCTACGGAACCACTGATTTAATGAATGCCAACCAATTCCTGAGCCAACTCTCGAAGTTAGGCGAAGAGATTCATTGAGATAACTGTCCATTTGATTGGGAGTTGTTTTTGAATGAATAATAAATTTTTAGGAGTTTTTTATGTAAAAATTGATAAATTTATTCATTATTTTTTTCTCTTTTTATTTATTTTTGTGTCGATTTGTTGGGACCATAAAAGAGTATATTAATTATTATTATTATTAAAATTTATTATAAAAAATACATTCATTTGTTTGTGTCGTTTGTTTGTTATTTTCATAAATTTATAAAATCATTAAAAATCATTAATAGTTATGTTTTGCGATCAAAAAATATGTTCAATATATTTATATAATTAATATTAGTCTTAGAGTTTGTGGGAAAACAGTATATATAAAAAGGAGATTTATTTTAAGTAAAAAACAAGTGTTGGTTGTAATGAATACATAATTCTCTCTCTCACTTAAGACTTCACTATTTTTTTATATCTCTCTTACGATATATTCGAGTGTTTTTTAGCCAAAATATATATAAAATCTGCTTTTTTCGGTAAAAATTCTCTCAGTCTCTCTCTCTCTCTCTCTCTCTCTCCCTATCCGGTACTCGATATCTCTCTCGCTTCTAGTGTTTTCGTGCTCTCTCTCTCGCCGTCTCTCTCTCTCTCTCTCCTCAACTCTCTCGGGGAGAGAGAGAGTTCAGAGTGAGAGCACAGGTATATGTGATGTGCAGTAAAAATCCTCAATAAATGTTTGCGTTTTTAGTGAATGGAATGCCTTAATAATAGAGGCATTCAATTGAGTACTCATTTCTTTCTACTTTTCGTGAAAAGCTTTGAAGTATTTTTTCTTTTCAGTTATTTCACCAGTAATTTAACTTACATTTGCCGGAGAGAGAGCACTGGTAGGACATACACTCATACACACACACTATCAGGCGATAGAGTGAGTGGAGAGAGAGCCGGGAGAGAAAGCGGATGCCGAAAAGCAAGCGCTCATAAAACAAACATTCCAGAGGCAGCCACTAATTTCCCTTAACTATCAATTTTCTCTCTCTCTCTCTCTCTCTCTCGGCGAGAGAGAACAGATAGCGAGAGAGAGAGAGAGAGAGACCTTATACTCTAACGCTGTGGCAAATTCATGACAGCCAGAGTGCCGCGATACTACTCTCGCACAGGTAATACTATGGGCACAGGTATACACTCTCGCACACAGGTATATACCTCTTGTGTGTGTAGTGTCTCAGGGATGGTATTATACAGTATATATAAACTACATCATCAATACTTAGCGCACACATACACACTATCCGCGCACAGGTATATACAGGCCTAACACGACATTGCATTATAGGAGCCAAACATTAGTGGAACAGTTTGTGGCTGTAGTGGACTGGTATGGTATGGTTGTGGAGGTAAGGTATGCGGTGTGTTGGCTGCTGGCAAATGAGCGCTGTATGTACTGTATGTGTGAGTGTCGGTACCGGTGGTACACTCGGCGGTAGGGATGGCACACACACCACACAAACACATTACACACTCTGAGAGCTGATGGTAACCATCGATAACACGAATGGCTATTATATATGGTATGCGGGGAGAGAGCGGTGTATATATGTATGGAGTGGTGGTGTGGGGGATGGGATGAGACGGGAGGCTACTAATAGGGGTCGGTATGCGCGCACAGGTATTTAGCGACAGCCACAGCCCTCCACCACCATATCCTGATAGTTTTTGAGCACCACTTTGTCGTACTCGTCCACATAGAGCATAGAAATGGGTGACAACTCGGTTGGTATGCAACAGGCCTTAGGCACGGCCGACGGGTTCACCGAATTCACGAGTGTCTGCACTATGGCGTGGTTTGTCGAGTTCAGGTGATCCGACAGGGGAAAGGGACACTCGCCCGAGCAGTAGTAGGCCTGGTAGCCGGGAGGGGCCACTATCCAGTCGTTCCAACCGACGTCCGAGAAGTCCACGTACAGCGAGTGCCGGCGACAGTTGTCTTTGCGACCCTTCCCCCGGTGTCGGCGCCGACCAGCGCCTCCCGAGTGGGCCTGACGTTTGGCCCGCGCGTTGGCTGTCTGTTCGCTTATGGGGTCCGACGTGTACGTCAACAGTAAGGGCTGAATGTGGGCCCAGTAGTCGTCCTCAATGTCATTGAGGCGCTGGTCGACAGTAGTGTCGACCCCATTGTCACCGAATTGTTGATCAGATTTGTTGTCTATTGTCTTATGTTTGCACTGGTGTTGGGGCACAGCCTCATCCCCCGCCTCCCCCCTCACCGCCCCCTCGATCACCGCCACAGTCTCTGCAGCTGCAGATGTGCGGTGAGTGTTGTGGTGAGTGTGGGCACAGTTAGCACTGTTTCGCCAGGAATTAGGCGACGATTTGTCATTAGTAGCTAACACTAGACCAGCGACAGGTGATGACAGTGGAGCTACAGGTGCTGATCGTGTGCTCGCGGACTGGGATTTGGGATTAGTGTTAATGTGGTTACTATTCTCATGTTTGCTGGTGAGGAACGTTGGCTTTAAGAGCACGTGTGCTCTATGGGTGTCGGGCGTAGGCTGAGTGCCATTAAACATACTGATTGTCACATATAATCCGTGGTTAGCGCCGGGATCTCGTTGCCAGCGTTGCACCGCTGGGTAGACGTCGAAACTGGTCCACTCAGTGACCCTCACGTCCACCACATGAGTGTCTATAGGCCTGAGTATGAACTCCGCGGACCTGTCCCGCGGCAGCTCCAGTATGTCGTTTATATCCACTCTTATGAACCATCGTTGCCAGTCATCCGATGGCTTTTTCTGGGGCTGCCGGCGCTGATCACCAGAAGCACTGTTACTATTGCTGACCGGCCTGTCCAGTGGCCTGGGCTGCTGTCGGGACGCGTTTTTTGAGGAACTTTTACTAATTGTATGAGTTTTTGATTGAGATTTCAGTGCATTTAGTATTGACTGTCTATAGAGACGCAGTTCAGCGCCTTTCAGTACTTCATCACTACTTATGCTTATATTGAACAGTAATCGTACACTATTTGCATTGTCGTATTCAACATCACCGGCATCTGATCCGCACATTTTCAGACACCACAACACATATTCACATATAGACACAGAGGTAGCACAGGTAGGGGCGATGTTAGTTGGTTTAGATCCAGCGTTGGGTGCGATTTGGAGGTCGGAGACAAATATGCAAAGAAATAATTTAAAAGTTTTTTCATTAGTTTATGAATTAATTATTTTTGTGAATGTTTAATAGGTTTGGGAACTGAAATAGCATTAATAGATTTTGTGGTTGAGTTGTGTATCATATGTACTGTTATTTAAGATTATGATTTCAGTCGCTGTCTGAGTTGTGTATTCATTTAAAACTTGTGTATAATTATAAGTTTGTAATTAAATGAGTTTAAATACGATATTTAAAGTCTAACTGTATATACAGTATATATTTAATTCACATATGCAATATATAAAATATTAGTTTGCTGAGTTTTGTTTGTTTTTGCAATGAATTTGAAGTTTTTTTATATCGCGTTAACTCTTTACTACAACCAATTTGTTGCGAAAAATTCTTTATATTTCATGAAAAAAGCTATAAATGGTTTAACATTGGATTTAACGCCAATCAAAAACATAAGTTTATAAGTTATATAAGGAATTCATTATATGTTAAGGAATTGAAGGCTAAGTTGTTGTGTATGTGTTTTGAGAGATGAGTGGAATTAATAATAATAATACTATATATAAATCTAATATAATATACATAAATCTTATTAAATGCTGTGTCCCAGTGTATAGTGTACTGGTGTACACACAGTGTATATCAAATAAAAAAAGGTACACTTTAAATGTATTCAGAGATTAAGGATCTGCTCGCAAAAAACAGCTCAAAAAGTTTTTTGCTTAAAATATACTTAAATACGAAAAATATATAATTTTCTCGTTATTTAGAGAAGAGGACAGCTTTAATCACTGCTCTCTCTCTCTCTCTCTCTCTCTCTCTCTCTATTTTGATGACGACCTCAAATAATTGCTCACAAATTTCTCGGATTTTCTGGTCTGACTTTTAATGGTATCAAATATAATTACAGCCAAAATAAGGTATTTTTTGGTAATATAAAAGTGTGTAATGAAGACAATAAATGAAATATAAAAAAGTTCTTATAAACCATAAGCGAGTTTACGATTAAGAAATGTGTTTCTGATTGCGGAGAGAGAGAGAGAGAGAGAGAGAGAGAGAGAGAGAGATCGTACAAAATATCTTTTTAAATAAATATTTAGATAAAAACAGCAAAAATACTTCTCTCTTATTCGAGAGAAATATTTTTATTTTTATATATATTTTTAAAGTGAAAAAAAGTTATTTTACTTGAATTTTAAATATTCTGGTGACGCGAGACTCTATACAGTACTACACTATACACAACACCATAGAGTGAGTGTGTGTTTAGTATAAAGTTATTCGTTATTTGATTACTTGATTTGAATTTTAAGTTTTTTATTTTTTCTTTCGTTTCTTAAATGTTCAGAGATTTTCTCCTGTTTTTCAGTATCTCTTCATTTTGCGAGTCTCTCTCTCTCTCTCTCTGGACTTGTTTTTGCTTATAATTTAATTTTCCTAATCAATACAAATACGGACACAACAAATATCACTAATATATGGCTTAACAGTTAACACAATACTGAATGACACCTGAGAGTGAGGGAGAGGTATAGAGAAAGATCGCAAACAAATTAGACATTTTTGCAGCAAAAATAAAGTCTCGCAAAAATTATTCACATATTTTTGCCACAAATGCATGTATTGGTGGTGTCTATCAGTTAAACTAATCGCTAATGTATTTAGAGATTGTATGTGTGTTATAGTTAGTCGTCGTATATATTGGGTTTCGTTGGGATAGTTAGCTCTTACACAGGAGGACAGGACAGGTAGGTATAGAGAGAGTGTGTGTGTGTGGAGTGGTTGGGCGCATACCTTCATAATGCTGTTTATGACTTATAATAGTATTTGCGAAACCACTTAAACTAAATCTCTTATTAGTATGGCTTCGCTGCGGATGTGGTGCACCGGATCCTTGGCCACCACCAGGTGTCTGGCGGTCACTGTCACTGTGCCGGCGCTGGGGATGGGAGGGGGGCTGCGGATGAGTGGGATGTGATGGCTGTGGAGGGGAATGGGAGCTGTGATGTGGCTGTTGTTGTTGATGGCTGCGATGGTGGTGAGTGTCTGTGTCTGTATAGTCATCGTCACTGTCTGTGTGACTGTTGGCGAGATGTTGGTCGCGGTACAGGTCGAGCATATACTGGGGCACCAGTAGCCGGTGCGCGAGGGTAGGCCGGGGTCGCTGTGTCAACCCAAACGAGCGGAACAGCCGCGACTCGATCGCCTTCAGGAGCGCGCCGTTCGCTTTGGTGCTCAGCACCGGTCGACCGGCGGCTGTCCGCGGGTCCGACGTACTACCGGTGCGTCCGCCGCCACCGGCGCCCACACTGTCGGCCGCGGCGACCGTCGGCCACAATCGCATACCGCTGACGAGCACCAGTAGCCGAAGTAATAGCACTCTGGTATGCATACTTCACCACATACTTCGCCAGCACTGGTAGGTTGTTGTGTGCGCTCTAAGCACAGAATGCATAGGGATTTCACGACTTCTCTCTCGTATTCACTATAACTATAACTCTATTCACTATTCAGTCGACTCTACTATCGCTCGCACTTCACAATCGACTTCAAGTTTTGTGTCGAGAAGTGCTGTGGAGTTGTGTTCAGTGTTTGTAAACTTATTCAGTACTGAAACTACCAGACGCTCCGGCATCTCGTGAACCACTATTCCAACTAACATACACTGGCACTCAGGCAGGCACTGGGCATCATCGGCAGCACCAGTATGTGTGTGTATGTGCTCTCTCTCTCTCTCTCTCCACACCTGTTGGGACACGTTTTTGTGTTGGGGATCAGCACAGGGCCAGCACTACCTAATCAACCAATTCTAATGGAGTATTTATTTATGAGTTAAGCGTATATACCTGTTACAGGCATATGTATTAGGATGCTCAATATAAGCTAGCACTCAATGATATGTAGGAATATTGCGATATTTGCAAGAATATTCAGTGAACAAGTAATATTTCTAGTATATTATCAATATTAATAGGAATCTTATCTGTATTTGTAATCAAAATGCTTAAATAGGTAAAAATTTTTAAATTATTAGGATAGCTATTTCAATAAGCTTATGATATTCAGGGTCTGAATTTCAGACCTTTCTAGCAAAACCTTTCTTGTAAGAATTATTTTGTGATAAATTATGATAACAATAAATTCAGGTTTAATAAAATATTACCACGATACTTGTTGTAATATACAACAACTCTCGGTGATTACAGAATATTTGTTAATTTATAATTTAATATAATATTTAATTTAAAAATAAATTTAATATCAATTTAAATATACAAAATAACTATTTGCATTAAATTTTCAACTAACAGCTATCACATTTAAAATATTTATGAAATAAATAATTAATATATTTTGAATGGTTTTAAAATCCTGAATGTTATTCTAGTTTTGTTTAGAATTTTGTGAACCAGTACTTAGTGGACAGCCTAACACAACTTCTCCCGTATTGAGTGTATACTACACTGTAATGTTGTATTCAATGTATTTCTCGAGTGTGTGTGTGTGCCGTATATTCACAGGTATTCACTTCACTATTATTCACAATACATTTACTGTACTCTACTCCCTGTGCTCCCTATCCCTCTCATTCTGCTCCCTCTCCCACCACTGAATGCACAGATATATACACACATACGGTATACGTACTGTACTTACTATACGAATAACTTGTTCACAATTGACCTCAAATTTTTGTGTTCACTTAAAGCCATGTATTTAAATAAGTTTATTAATTCTCTGTTATGTGAATACATTTGTTGTCAAGAGTTTTTCAATACAATAAAAGCCATGCATATTGTGTGTACACTGTATATTGGATTAGGAATATATTTCCCAAATGCACCATGGTCACACTTGGTGTATAAGCGTATAAAATGTATGAATAGGTCCCAATACTTGACAGTGTATGTTATGATAGATAGTGTATTTTGACACTTAAAAAACATACACTGACTTAATATGACATACAGTGTATATTGTTTATCATTAAGTAACGCAAAATAACCAAATGTAAAGTTTCATTAAATCAAAAATTAATATGGCGTCTAATGCTCTCTGGGGGGCTGCACAGCCACGCGTCCCCTTGTGGTGTAGGCTGTCATACCACTAAAATAAGATATTATTGTTTCTTTCGCTCTCTCGCAGAGAGAGAGAGAGAGAGAGAGAGAGCAGAAACACACATATAGAGTAACTGTAAGAAACCGGGCTTTATATTCGACAGTAACTTTACTCTAAATAAACCAAAACGCGAGTTTCTCTAGTGGTTAAGAACTGAACATTGATCTGTTAAACGATTATCTCATAGTTTTTCACAAAATTCCTCAAAGTTTTTGGTCTTCATCCTCACCACAAACACTGATCGCATTCACAGATCTCTTTCTCTCTCTCCCATTCTCTCCCTCCCTCTACCTCTCTCTCCAATAATAAGTATCATAAAAATCTATACTATTTTCGTAAATACCAGTATATATTATGCTTATAATTATCTCCCAAATCTACTTATGATTACTGTTATTATTTAGAGAATATTCTCTAAGAATTACACTGTTTTTTGTTGTGAATTGAATTTCAATTACTTATCAGCAGTACTGGAGAGAGAGAGAGAGAGAGAGAGAGAGAGAGCTCTGAGCACAGCTTTGCTGTCAATATCTGTAATAAACCATTTGTGTTGAGATTAAAGGCGATAACAAAATAGCGAAATGAAATAAAAGCTCAGTTTTTTCAACACAAGATATTCCTCTTTAAGTAGAAAAAAGACATTTTATATATTCACTCGAAGTGTACTCCAGGTGTGAGGGGACCGACTGTTTTGGAGGGGGTCGGGAGATGGGAGGCAAACACAGCACACAAATGGGCTGAGAAAGAGCAGCAGTACTGTTGAAAATCATATTAATATTCAGTTCAAACGCATTATATCTATATTATTGCATAATATTAGCTAAAAAGGCTTTTTTATTGGATTTTTGCTGCAAAATGCATGAGTAGTATATTTATTAGCACTTATAGCCCTATACCCCGAGCACATACACACACAAAAAGTTGCGCCAATAGGTTGAGTCCAACCTTCAGATGCCAATACGCAATGACAGCTCAAAGCCAATTGTGAACCCAATGTCTAAATCTATGTTTGTTTGCAAATGTATGGCATAGAGAGAGAGAGAGAGAGAGAGAGAGAGAGAGAGAGTCGAAGTCAAGAATTTCGCCGCAAACACACAGTGTAAGAGAGGGGCTGAGAGAGGGAGGGAGCTCTGAGTCGGAAGTGGACGATGAGTTTGTTGGGCTCATACCTGTCCACCGGACGGAAGGAATTTAGATCTCCACTAATGATAAATAGGGGACCGACTGATGGCTTATAATTAAGGAATGAATAACATGTTTAGACACATAAGACTAGCGATGATTAAGTCTTTCCCACTTCTCTCTCTCTCTCTCTCTCTCTCTCTCTCTCTATCGAAATAAATTAGTGTTAAATAAAAGATATATAAATTATTTTGAGACAAAAAATATATTAATCTTATAAATTATATCAAATACAAGACATTTGGCTTAACACAGAAAACAGTAGAAAAAGTTGTTTAACTGATAAACTCTTGCTTTGAAAACATAATATGAAAATTCTGTTACGAATTGAAAATCAGGACAAAAATGATTTTCAATTAAATTTACGCACATTTCTCTCACTTTTCAACAAAACGTGTATTAAGTTTGTTAACAAAAAAAGTTAAAATCTCGCGAAAAACTAAATGTTTAGTGTTTTTTATTTCGCAAAATATAAAAACTCTCTTTTTATGATTAATTAAAAATTATAATTAATTCCAATCGATAGATAAGCTTAAAAACGATACACACACTGGTTATGACACTCAGCCGATAGTTTAGATAACATTTTATAATACGACTAAGAATTCAAAATTAATGCTGAGTTTTGCGTTGAAAACATTTTGCTTACATTTTAATTTATTAGCAAAACATATAAAAATAATACACTATATAAAATTTATATATATTTTTTACTTCCAGAGTATATTTAAAAACAGATTTAATGTCTTGAAAAAAGTTTTCAAACACTTTTTGCAACTCTTAACGCATATGAGGAACTCATCGCTGTTTGGTTTTTTAAAGTTAACATTTATAAGACTTTTATAAGATTTATATTTATTGTGTGTATAGAAAAAATAGGTTAATAGACGATCGGAGTCTCACATTTTGGGCACTATTTACTTGTTTTGCAGCAAAAAATTATGCGAAACGCGAGAAATATATCCATAAAAATAATTTGTGATCAAAAATATAATTATAAATAAAACTATAATTTTTTTCTTCAAATACTGAGAGAGAGAGAGAGAGAGAGAGAATGGGAGAGAATATAAATTATTAAATGAGTGCATTTGGGGCCGTGTATAATGTCATTAATTATAAGCATAATATTATTAATATTATAATCAAAAAGTGGGTAAAAATAAAGTTAAGACAATTGGGTTGTGTTTGGAGTGAGTATGAGAGAGAAAGCCCTAAATTTAGATAATCAACACCTGTTTAGTGAAAGTGGATTACGGATAGAGATATGAAAAGGGAGAGTATGTTATCTAAGAGAATGTGAAGTCCCTATCCATTATAACAACACATATATTATTATACATTCAAAAAATATCTGTTTTATATTTATTCGTATATAAAAAAAGTTAAATTTAAAGATCAATGAACCGAATGTAACGATAAGTTCTGTGACACAACACAACACAAACTTTCTTAACCTATAAATTCCTGAACAAAAAAAGCGAGATTTCATACATAGATATATATGGCGTACATATGAGTGTAGAAAATGCTTTTTTGTCTGTAATAATAATCATAATAAGTATTCTTAACAACAGAAACAGGCAATGAAAGAGAGAGAGAGAGAGAGAGAGAGAGAGAGAGAGAGAGATTCAGTTCAGAGTACTTATGACATAAGAAAGGAATTCAATAGAAATAATATTAAGTGAGAGAAAAAGATTGCAAACAATAAAAAAGAAGAGTAAAAATTCCTCTCAAAAGAGAGTAAAAGAAATTATGAGTTAATGATTGGAATTTCCAGCGAAAGTAAGAGAGAGAGAGAGAGAGAGAGAGAGAGAGAGAGAGACCGATAAAAAATACTAACATTATATTATGAGAGATATTATGGGATGAATGATAATATAATATGAAAAATGTGTGGATAAAAATGATTGGCCTTGAAGATTGTAAAAACTATTTTGTTCATAAGTCTAAAATTTATTTAATCGCTAAAAAATATTTGTAATATACTTAACATAGTTTTAGCACCTTTTCAAGTGGGCATTGAGACGAGTATTTATATTTCATAATAATAATAATTGTAGTCATAATACAAAGTCTGCGGTAATAATACTAAATATTAGTAAACCATATGAGAGTTAGGATCATAAAAATGTTTGCCGTTTTCAATGGCTTTAATCCCTTTCGCTATTTATAATATATGTATAGTCAGTGCCCAAAGTGTTGGTAATAATAATAATAAACGTAATAAAAATAATTAAAAATTATGAGATAAGACACACACAGACACTACATATGAATATAATATATGGCATAAAGGCTACTGAAAAAAATCTGGTACTAAATAGTATTAGGCGTTAATAGCAATGCAAACATACACTCGAGAAATGGGTTATCATTAAGGAGTTTGAATGAAATATTTTTGCAAACATTTACTGAACACAAGAATTTGGAAATAAAAATATTTTCGGAGTTGAGGTTTAATTTCGCTTTTACAACAAAACAGGCAATAATCGCATGAAATATGAATCCCCGCAAAAAAGGCAAACATTTTTCTTAAATCAACTCAAAAAGACTCGTTGAGAGGTCTGTGGACCGACGCGTGTGGTCAGGGATGTCAAGCCTTCCCAACAGAATAATAATAAACTCAACGCAAGAGCCCATCATAATAAACAAAAGCCATGAGAGAGAGAGAGAGAGAGAGAGAGAATTCAAATTGTGGTCGACCCCCACCCCACACACCCTTCCATACTCTCTCTCATTCTCTCTCAACAACTATGTTAATGAGTTAATCATAACTAACTCCAAACTTATAGACAATTAGTTATATGTTTGCCTGTAATCCCTAAATTCATTCATAACCAAAATATTTCATTAATTGTTTGGGAAATATTTGGACACAAAATATTTAATAGACATTCAATGGGATTTTTGATCCCTAAGCTCTCTCTCTCTCTCTCTCTCTCTCTCTCTCTCTCGGGCTCTCTATGTTTTTCTCTCTCACAGTGCGGGGCATTAGGGGGTGTTTTGATATGTCTATTAGTCTGTCAAACGGCAACCCCCGGTGTCCTACCGGTGCGAGCAAACTATAATTTAGGCTCAGGAAACCCGGGGCCCGCGGCATGGGTTCACGTGTTTGCTTACATTTGGGGGCAAAATCTTGTGTACAGTTATTGTGCAAACACTTCATAAAAACTTCAGTAAAACTTTGAGAATTTTACATAAAAACCTAAACGCAATGTAAATCACAGGCAGTAAAAGGCATCGCAAACATAAATAGCAATAAAAAGCGAATTGGATTTCATCGAGGATTTGCTCTCATTATTGGATACATAAGAATCTAATCTTTCAAAGACTTATGTATGAAAACAAAATAAAAAAAACTTCAGTTTTTGTTCAGCGCCTGAGATTATGATTACATGAGAGGGTCGGCCCCTCTCGATGTGGTGAAGAACCCCTGAGCTCTGAAAAAATCTACTCCACTCTCACAGACAGTATGGTGTGTGCTGTCGATGGGCCGGTGATTATCGTTCAGGTATTGTGTGTATCGAGAAGTCCTGTCTTATGAATGGTCTTCACAAACATGTAAAGTATGTTATGTTGTGTTGTGTTCGCTGCTATTCTCTCTCTCTCTCTCTCTCTCTCTCTCTCGTGTTTAAAACCAAAAACCGGTAATAAGTCTTATAACAGACACAAGAATTGATAGAATTGAATATCACTCCAAACACACACATATACACCACACACAGCACAGGCAGGTTAGGAGAGGGAGGGAGAGATTGATAGAGAGAAGGAGAGAGAGAGAGAGAGAGCACATTCATACCTACCGCAGTGTGTGCTTTCAACTGCATTTACGTGTTTTAAGCACCGGTAGGAATGGTTATAGCTGTGTGTGTGTACAGCACCACCACTGCCACCACCGGTGATGATGAGGGCCATAGAGAGGCTGACAGTGCAGCTGAAGAGAGAACTAATCATAACATCGATGGGAAAACACATAATTTATTGCAAATGAAAAATAAATATATTTTTAGTGCTCTCTTGGAGTTGGAGTGCGGAGAGAGAGAGAGAGAGAGAGAGAGAGAGAGAAATGCGGAGAACAAATGCCACCAAAACCTCCACTGACTTTACATTCAAATTATGCGAAAAATATCTCTTTAGTAGCCGACAGTTTCGGCAAAAAAAGTTTATTTTTATTTTTACATATAATTAGACGTCTCTTATATCGTATAATAATTTAAAATTGATTTCTCTTTTGCTTGTTTGCACTGTTGAAAGAGATTTTCGTTTTATGAATATAATTACAATATATTTACATCACATTCAGTACACAACATATTAATAATAAATAAATTAAATCCATTTATTTTACTTTTGTGTTAGCGTTTAGTTTTTTTTGTATCAGTGAAAAAGTCTCTGACAATTGGTTTTCAATAAGTTATGCGTGCTTTTCATGTGTGGAAAACAAATGGCATTTAAATAAAAAATATTTAGTTTTATGAAAAAATAAAAAGCGTTTTCAAAAAAAATAAAACTATAGCTAAACCTAGAGATCTATCACTACATTAAGTCTTAAACAACACTAAATACATGAACAAAAGTATCACAAAACCGCTCAAAATCAATATCAACTTCAGTTTGCGTGCACTTCGCATACTTTTCTCGGCCTTACTGAGCGCCAGCACCCCGTCGGCCACCCGGTGCTCAACCGTCTCCACGTTGTAGTCGATGCGGTCCAACACCGAGCCCTGAGTGACCACCAATGTGTTGATGTCTTGGAATATTTGGTTCAACTCGCAGATGGACTTCACGATTGCCGTCATCTCCTGATCCCTGGCCCTCAGGTGCTCCGAGTCCTGCATGAGCGCCGACATCATCATCTGCTGCTGTTGTGCACCCGAGTAGCGGCTCATGTCCTCGAAGAACAGGTAGTCGTCGGCACCGTTTTGTAGGCCATACCCACCGCCGCCGCCGCTATTCGTGGGGCCCTTATCCGTGGGAATGGCGTCGAAAGTGATGACAAACTGTTCGTCGATTTTGTCGTTTTCCGTGCATTTAATGATATAATTGTTTTGACAGAACCGGTACTTATGCGTCAAATCCTGGATCTCTTTGCACTGAAACTGAAACACATTCCGCACGAGCCGTGAGTCGGGCTGTAGGCGCGACATCACTTGCATAGCACTCAGGAGTGAATGCAATCGATTGAACAGTTTGTTGATCTCTTGACACTTGAACTCAATCTCGATTTCATAGCTCTGATTGGCGGCCGACTCGCTGTCTTCGCTGAATATGGAGGCGCTCTTACTCTTCAGGTGCTCCCTCTGAATGGCGTTCAGCTGATCCACTAATGAGGCAACCGGATGGACAGACAGAGAGGTTAGGGGACAGGCTGTTAGGGGAAGGGGAGAGTACATACGCTTAGTATTGATTTTAAGGCATTCGTAGCGAAACTCGTCGACATTGGAGACCCACTCGGGAACCGCTGAGTCCATGGAGGGGTCGTCGCCCGTATGGGTCAACTCGATGTCGTTGGCGTCAGACTTGCCGTTCACGAGGTTTGCTCTCTCGTCGTCCGTCTCGAACTGATCCCAAGACATAAGACATGGTATGAGACACGAGTTGCAGACATAGAATGTCATCGCATGTGTGTCACCGACACGTGTCCCGAAGACACAGGTTGTGACATATGCGGTGACATTGGGGTCAATGGTATACCTCTTTGTAAAAGTATCTCTTTTTGGTGGCGTTATTCCTCATGAGTACGAAGGTCTCGGTGTGTGATCTGTGAGCCATGGCTACGGTGTATGGGATCTACTGGTGGTGACAGTTGGCGGTGATGTCGTCAGTAGGAGTGGGCGATGACAGGACCCTCCACTCGCAATATGGGATCCGCTGGTGAGTTGACCCCAAACTTCTTGTAATTGTCTTCTTGTCGATCACTTTATTTGATATCACTTTCCATTAAACAGACGTTTATTTCAATGAAAACTCAATTCAAATGCCAATTGAAAGCGCTAAAGGTATGTTTACTACACAATAAGTGTGCTTTACATAACTGTAATGTTTGTCAAAAGCAGTTATAAAACCAGGTTTATTGTGTTGTGTACTGCTCAGCGAGTATTTAATGCACTGCTAAGCGTGTTTCGCTAGTTGTCTGTGCGTACAGTGTATTTGTATGACTGGAATAATGGTAAGTCTATGGGTGAATGAATATTGTGAAAGTTAGTGAGAAATGAACTTGGTGCATAAATGTATGTAGATTTTGTATATATGTTTAATAAATTAGTGTCAACATTGATTTAACTGAAAATTTTTATAATTAGATTGTGTTAGATCAAATTTTTGTTGTTATTTTATTAAGTTATGAATTAATAGATTGCCAATGACCCTGTTCATATTAGCTAAAATATATATAGGTAGTACAAAATTCTAAAATATTTTACTGGGTATGTTTAGTTGCATAATAGTTATATAGTTCAAAACTATTGATCAAATAAATTAAACATATTTAAAAAGCAAACTTTTGCTAAAATATCGTTGTTGAAAAAATTTTCAATATTTATCGGGACTAGTGCACATACAGATCACACACAAATAAATATTTTTAATGGTAGTTAATTTAAATTTAACTTTTTTACACATTTTGGCCATACGTTGGGTGTTAATAGTCATTCACATCCTATATGATAGCCATTACGGCACTACCGTATGATTAGTGTGTAATCCGGGTTACTTTCGTTAATGCAAATCTGATTACATGTTATTTAATAACTGCATTTCTCATATGCAAAACAATGCCATTAAGCTATAATACGAGTACCACTTCGCCAGCACATGACATACCATTCCCCTCCCATTATAATAGGCTTTTCTATGGTTTTTCGAGAAATATAAAAGAGTAAATTATTATTGAAAACTAAAACAACAAATTTCGGAATTTGAGGCGGTTATTTATGTCATTAATAAAAACCACATTTTTTAGTTAAAACAGTAACTTAACCTCTGTGTCTCTCCATCTCGATAGACAGCCCAGACGTATAGATCCCAGCGCTCGAGAGATAAAGACATAATACAGACTAATAATAGTAATAATGAGCCCTAAAATGGTATATAATTTTATGTGTGAAAAATGAGTCCATAATAAGTGGTCAACACAAGTCTCACCGAAAATATTAGTGACTTTTTTGTAGGGCTAACCGGTAATGGGTGACCAAAAAGTGAAAGTCATGTTCACATAGTTTTTTCGCAACTGTTTTACCCGTAATAATAATTTGAAAGTCCGGTATAGCGAGTGAAGTATAAATAATTAAGAAATAAAATATTATAATTTTTGTATTGTGTTTGGGTTTCGGTGCAAAAAAGTATTATTTAAATACTTGTAGATAAGTCTTGTGATGTTGTTTTGCAACAAAATATAATGAGAGAGAGAGAGAGTAAGAGAGAGAGAGAGAGAGAGAGAGAGAGAGAGAGAGAGCACATAAGTACTACTCTATTAGTAACTTAAATGAAATAATCATTAATTTGTAGTCAAAAGGCGTTTGTATGTTAAATGTGTATAATATTTTCCTTTAATAATCCACTCTTTTTTATATTGATTATTAATAGACACATAAAACGAAGTAAGAAAAAACTTTGAGAAACTTTTTAACTGTTGCTATGAATGAATTGATGGGAGAAATGAAACCTATAATTATAAGACAGATATGTTTTCATATGTTATTTGAAGACTTTTCGCTATTGATTAGTGGTATTTGGGAATTGAGTTGAGAGTGGAAAGAGAGAGAGAGAGAGAGAGAGAGAGAGAGAGCCAAAACTGGTAACAGTTGTGATGTTGGCGTTCATCAGTCCATTGCCAGCGCACTAACGGCTATAGTCTATAGATTAGTACCAAATTCCAGATCACTCCCTGATTTTGGGCTAACTTTTATATATACGTTATGCGAGTGTTGTGTGTGAAATGAATTCAGATTTACCTCATTTAACATTTTCGAGTGGTTTAACAACTCTAAACACAAAAACTTTTTCTTGACTCTCAAACAAACTCTTGGAAAAAAGTTTATTCTCTCTTTTGCTTTTCATTATACTCTCTACGGAACGTATGGAAAGGAACTCATAAAATAAAGGCTTTTCACCAGTATTTTAGTGACTATTTTGCTTTTTAAAAAAGGCGATTCGAGTGCACACACAAAAAATAATTGATTATAATTTTCTATTGTTAGGTCCCACCAACAAAAAAATCTGTTCCATATTTATATATAGATATATTTAGCACAAAAAAAAGTAATTTCCAATAATTGGCTCTTAGAATATGTGCTGACGCACTCCCCTATTATCGCTCAGGGAGTTTGCGAGAGTGAGTGAGTGTGTGTGTGTGTGTGTGTGTGTGTGTGAGAGAGAGAGAGAGAGAGAGACTGTTTTCAAAAGGTCTTTATTTTTCTCGCTCGCCATCCATTCAATTGTGAATTACGTTATAATCACACGAATAGGGAAAAACATCTTTGAAAGAACTTAACGAGACTTTGAATGTATAATAAAATTCCGGTTAACTTATTATGGAATTCCTGTCGAGAGAGAGAGAGAGAGAGAGAGAGAGAGAGAGAGTTTTATTACTCTATTCTGTATTCAAAGAGTTTTCAAGTTTTCAACAGAAAAATAAAATATTTTTAACGAAATGTGTGTTTTTTTAAGTTATTTGATGTGTGGCTAGAAGTGTGTGTAAAAAGTTTTTCCTGAAGTATTCAACTTTTTGAAGTTTCTGTACAACTAATATATCTATCAGTCTTTCAAATAAAACAAAACTTTAACAAACAATCAGTCGTATGTCAAGTAGGGAAAAAAGTTGTGTATTTTAAGTAGAAAAATTGCTTTTAACAATTATACATACATCACAAATTTGGCTCTTAATTTACTGCTGTAGTTATTTTCTTGACGTTTAAATTACACTTAAAAAGTTGAGAGAGAGAGAGAGAGAGAGAGAGAGAGAGAGAGAGACTGTTTTCAAAAGGTCTTTATTTTCTCGCTCGCCATCCATTCAATTGTGAATTACGTTATAATCACACGAATAGGGAAAAACATCTTTGAAAAAACTTAACGAGACTTTGAATGTATAATAAAATTCCGGTTAACTTATTATGGAATTCCTGTCGAGAGAGAGAGAGAGAGAGAGAGTTTTATTACTCTATTCTGTATTCAAAGAGTTTTCAAGTTTTCAACAGAAAAATAAAATATTTTTAACGAAATGTGTGTATTTTTTTAAGTTATTTGATGTGTGGCTAGAAGTGTGTGTAAAAGTTTTTCCTGAAGTATTCAACTAAAAACTTCAAAGACATGTTGATTATATAGATAGTCAGAAAGTTTATTTTGTTTTGAAATTGTTTGTTAGTCAGCATACAGTTCATCCCTTTTTTCAACACATAAAATTCATCTTTTTAACGAAAATACTCAAAATAAAGTTTAGTTTATTTATAATTAGCATAAATATAAAAAACTGTCAGACGGTCTGACACAACGCCAGTGCCAGTCATTAACGAGGGGCTGACTGTATTGAGTGGACCCAAATGTGTTTGAAACATTGGATACAAGTATTTGGCTTAATATGTATAGTAATGTTCATCCAGCGCCTGGTCTTTCTTATGGTTCCCGTTCAAAATAATGGCTTAATTAATCAACAAACACATGAAATTCTATACCAGTCCACAATTTATATAAATAATGCTTTGCTTTTCTAGTTTTTAACAATCTGTATACAACTGTAGCGGTCTCTCTCTCTCTCTCGTGTTATCAAACAAATGTTTGAAAGCAATCAGTGTTTCAATGCTTGACGAGAAGCATAAAAATAATTTAAAATAAATTGAATTCAAGTTTTTCTTATACGACTTGAGTGGAGAGAGAGAGAGAGAGAGAGAGAGAGAGAGAGAGACGTCTACAGTATATGTCACAACACAAGTAATTGGTTTCTAAAATATATAATTGAATCTAATTTTTCTATTTATAATTAAGTCGAATAATGTTTAATTTCCTGAATTTAATGCAAACTTATATATATTTAATACCTATGTATGGAAATCAATAGCAATTTATATTAAACGAAATGGCATTGCGTTACAATCAAAACCAATCAGTGCTAAGGAATCACTTGAAATGCTATTCAATTAATTTCTATGAATTTTACGCTAAATTTAGTTTTGATTCTTTAAAAAACATTTTCTATTACAAGGAAAATAATACATCAAAAAATGGTAATACAAATCACTACTTATTTTGCATATAATGATAATAATAAATCAAATGTACAATGAATTTCCTGATTAAACATTTAAACTACATTTTTTGTGATGAATTATTTTATAATACCATTCATCCCCTTAAAAAGAGTGCATATAATAAATACTGCGATAGATATAAGACTCATGAATGAGGTCTGGGTTACGGCTGAGTGAAGTGATGGGCACTTGGATTCAAAAATCGTCATAATATACCTCTAAAACACTAATAACTAGTTTTGTCACTCAATACGATCGCCGAAGTCAACTATTTTTATTATATTCATAGCGAGAGCTAAAAGGGGAACAGATTTCCAATGTTTTGGGTTTCAATGTATACACGAGAATGAAGTGAACACAGAAGTGGATTGAAATTCACTTTGTGTTCAGAACTCCGTTTGGTTCACAAAAAGTTTTATGAATGAAAAATACTTCATCCCCTCCCTCTCTCCCCGAAGCACACACACACACCATACTACTTGTCCTCATATTATACTGTAGTAGAAATATTTCTGGAGCACAGGTATGCCATGGAAAATAGACCTGTGAGAGGCACAGGTCCTACGTTCCCTCAACACCTGGCTGTTGGCACCGGACGACTCTCTCGACGTCGTAAGTCGTCGTGAGTGAGCCATACGAGCCGTGCATACGAGGAACGCGAACATTAAGAAGGAGGAAAGGGATCTATTATAGTGTATGTGGTGTACGGCTAACGACACGCACACAAAGAAAGAGCACAATATATTGTAAGTGTAAGGAAAAGCAGCTAAAATTTATACCAATTTTCAACACAAAAATATTCTTAAAAGACATAAAATAAGAATAAGAGGCGATAGAGAGAGAGAGAGAGAGAGAGGTCAGGAGCAGCAAAGGTAGGGACAGGCACATAGAAATACGTTTAAAACCGCTGAAAAGCAGTGGAGAAATATATAGAAAGTAAGTGAATGTGGAGTTTGTATTGTGTTGTAATGCATGACCAGTCAAGGAGTCACTCAAAAGAAATACTCTTATATTCTGTGTGTTGTGTGAGAGTAGAGACGATTCACTACTACTTCAACGGAAGACGACTATTATTACGATTACTCCGAAAAAAGTAAGAAAATATCAGCAAATATAGTGCGGAGAATAAAAATAGAGTAAAGCTTAGGAACCCATAAAAAATTCATTATTATATGTGTGTATAAAAACGGGACTCATTTTGCACTGAAATTAATGACAAACACAGCATAAAGAGATTGAATAAGAATTTTGTGATTCTCACGGATTTATATTATAGTTGATGTTCACTACTTTTCAGTATTGTCTACAATGTATTACTACATCGGTTTCGCTTTTATGTCACAATCTCTCTCTCTCTCTCTCTCTCTCTCTCTCTCTCTCTCAACTTTTTAAGTGTAATTTAAACGTCAAGAAAATAACTACAGCAGTAAATTAAGAGCCAAATTTGTGATGTATGTATAATTGCATCATAAGTCTCATCAGAAAAGTGAACTTTTTAAGAGAAAATTATTTTCTTAAACCAGATATAACTCTAAAATTAAGTGCTATTATATGATAATTTTGAATATTTTTTGTATAATATGAGAAAAAGTTATTCTTTATTTAAATTGTTTTTTGTGAACTGAAGTAAACTTTTGTTTTATTGAATATACATTCTTAGCGTGTATGGCAAACGAAAACAATTATACAAAAAAATATTTTGCATAATAATAGCCTAATAATAGACTAAATGCCTAAAGAAATGAGAAATTCCTGAACAATGTTCAGACAAATTGAAAAATTAGGTTTGTTTTCATTATTAGTAATATATTTGTCTATTAGTTCACAATAGAGTCCAATGAAGTGAGTGCTGAGATTGCGATAGAGTCTATCGGATAGACTCACACAGATTGCCAAACATACACACAATCACTATTCTACTACCGGCGCACTGGGAGTAACAGGTGGTCGACGACAGGGCAGAATAGGTAGAAATTATATGCTGTCCTCCACACAAAAAATAGAGTGAGGGCTGAGAGGCCCACAGCATAGACCGACAGGAATTAGAGGGATAGGGATCATAGAAATGAGTGGGAATGTTGTGATTCTGAAAGTTTTTGGCGATAGGTCTCCACACAAATACTACTAACATATAGTTTTTGGGAGAGAGAGAGAGAGAGAGAGACCAAGAGGAGGCCTAATGAGCAGTGAATTGCAGGAATTGCTTCCTCCGCACACTTCCGTTAAGGTGAGAGCGCCGGCAGTTTACATATACATATATATGATCTCTCGAGTTAATGGAGAGTAAAAGAAAAGTCTGTATATTAAAGGAGAGAGAGAGAGAAACGCCAAAAAAGATTTACAAACAAATCTTTTAAACATATTATAGCAGTCATTAGTGGCTCAGGTATTCAACTGACGGTGAGGTGAGGGCGAGTGGTAATGAAACAAAAGGATATAACAAACCACTGTTCCACTCGTGGCTATGGCTGTGGGCATGGGATTGGCCAACAATTTTACAAAAAATAAATGCTTATCGATGTAAATAATTTATAAATATAAATGAATGAATGAAAATGAATTCTTTGCTGCAGCTCTCTCTCCCTCCCTCTCTCTCTCTCTCTCTCTCTCTCTCAAAATAAAGCAGATGCACAGAAAATAACACAAAATTGTTGTGTAGTTTACGTATGTTTTATGTTTTTATTTTCAACTTTCGATTATATACTACAAGGAGTGCTAAACACTGTTTTTGTGTAAAACATGTAAAAAAAAGTTGACCAATACTTGTATGTAAAGCAGAGATATCCAGGAGATTAAGACCAGTGAAGCAGAGAATGTGTTATGTTTTTGTGTGCGAATAGTTTTGGTCCAGATTTTCGTTACATCTGTCTCTTGTTTTACGCCACAGAATATTCTGGGCATTAGTTGGTGAAGAGTTTGAGCCATAGATTAACTTTTGACAAAAAAGCTGAACCCAAATGGTTTGTGTAAAACATACCACTGGTATGTAATGACCAGTACTGAGGACAGGGATAGGGATTGAAGTGGAGAGAGAGAGAGAGAGAGAGAGAGAGAGAGCACAGGCATCAGAAGGATAGGATTGCATACATGTTGACTCTTGTCATCCAAAATATATTTCTAAACAGAAAATGCATTTTTCGAGTAAACAATTTAAAGAAAAAACAACACAAACGCACCGGTCGTTTGGAGGAAAAAAATCTCAATCGTCTTCTAAAAAAAGTAATCACAACTAAAAAGACATTGTTTTGTGTGCTATTGCTGTGAGTATATACCGAAACATTCATTTTCCCATGCGTTCAAGCGTTTACCCTTAGTTTGTGTTGAGGTTTTTCGGGGAGGTTAGGGAGGTTTGTGCACTTTATACCACCAGACACTGTATGTTGTATAACAGACAAACCCAACCATCCAAGACAACCACTATTGTACTTCAACTGAATCTCAGGTTTTCTTTATCTTAGACTACAATATTAGATATGCATCGAAATACACAATAGTGTCTATTAAATAGAGTTTGTTTTTAATTGTGAACTATTTTTCTTATTTAGTATTTAACTCTTATTTTCTTTATATCCTTTCGAAACCACTGTAATTATAAATGAATTTATTATATTTTGCATTACTATTAAAAATTATTATGGCTTTGAATATGGTTTC
>CAJPVJ010000255.1:3867-30233 GCA_905397405.1 Oppiella nova
GCCGTAAATAAGAAATATGAGGGACAGGAAGAACTCACTTCTTTGGCAGTTCTCTTGACGAGTTCGAGCTCTCCCTCCAGAGCGGCATCCAAGAGAAGGGCGAGCGGATCAAAACTGACTCGTCTGCTCACCACTGGATGCTTCCCATTGGATGTGTTCTTGTGGTCCTCGTTATCATTCAGTTGTTGACACTTCAGATTTCCTTTCACTCGCTTAGAGCCCACTATACTCTTATGGTTTGGCAAAACATTGAGCTCCGAATCCGCGCTCTGATCGCAATAATTGTCTTTCTTATTGTTGCTCTCAATCATCAAATTAAACTCAAATCCCTGGCGAGTGGTCTCATCCTCGGCCTCAGTCTTTAGTTCCTTCGACGGCTGCTCTTTGATTAGATTTATATCACTTTCACTGTCTTTGTCGACACTTTTATCAGATTTTGTTTGCGTTAAATCGGATTGAATTTTGTTTATATTCGCATTCAATTGGTGTGAATTATCTTTAATACAATCAGACAATGGCTGAGGAATAGACTTGACGTCGGACTGTGTTTGCGATACTACTGTATGGGTGGACTCGAAGTCAATTGATTTCTTAGTCTCAGCTGACACTTGAAGAGCCAATTGCTGCTCCATCTCGTTATTGGCCACAACTGGACGTCTTTTATCTTTATGCCAATCATTGGATAAGTTATTATTATTAATGGTATTAATGGATGATATGTTTGCGAGAGTCGTAACAAGACTTTTATGATTATTATTAATGCCATTAGTTTTGATTGAGCCGTAAGTACTGTCTCTGCCCTCACTCTTGGGTTGTAATGAATTGCAATTATCGGTTATATTACTTATATTGCCATTCTTTGTGCTTATCATTAATTTCGTGTCACAATTGTTTACATTGTTTTGAGACGATAATGAAGAAGAGAGCGAAGATGTCGATGACATCATATCTAATGCCAGAGCACTGGTAGCACTGGTGGGGCCATTCAAATGGGAACCGTCTGTTGTCTCGTTGGCTTGTGATAACTGATGCGATGGTTCACTAGTATTACGGATTGGAGTCGTTTTGCTGGTCTTATCCTCATAGGAATGATGGATCAATTGGTGCTGTTGTTGGCAATGGTGTGGCAGCTGTTGAATCATTAATCCAGTCTTACTATTGATAGTGTTATATGTCTTTTGAATGGCCAGAGATGTAAGAGGAAGCCTAATAACATCGTAAGCAATCGTTATATGAGTTACTGTTATAGTGCTTTTGATAGACATTTTTAGACATCACATCCAAAATTATAAATCATTTTTAAGTTAAATCCTTATATAAAACGCCAATTCCTTAAGATTAAAGTGTATATAAAATCATAATTTAAAGTCTAATAAATGTTTTCATTTTGCCGTTTTTATGTAATATATGAAAGTGTCATAAAAAACATTATTAGAAAATTGTTTTTAAAACATAGGAATTGACTTAAAATTGATGAAAAGCTATAATATAATACATTAAAACCACTCTTTCGTTCACAAGTGATTAAATTTGGTATAAAATAGGTATTAATATTACTTTTCCACAAAAAATACTCAACAAATGATTGATCGATAATAGAGAGGAAATAAATGATTGAATTTTGCGAACAAAACTGCATTTTTTCCGACTTTATCTCAATTTATAATCGTAGAGAGCTTTCAATCTTCAAATTTAATCAGTTGTGACAAACAATTTATTTGTTATTATATTAAGTCAACTCAAGTTAAAACAAAAACAAGACTAACATAGAAATTAAATACTGTTTTAACAAATGGTCATCACTCGCCAATTCAATGTATGAATAATACAGTACTGCACTGTACTATGTAATTCAAACCAATGTTATTGTATAGTCAGAATAATAGCTGCACAACTAAATATAGCTTTTGCTTGAAATATGAAAAACAATTCAATGAAAAAAATAGTTAATTAAAATTTACTAAACAAAACAAATGAGAGATTCTTATCTACAAAAATCAAGATCCCTGTTGTGAACAAAACTTTTCTATTGTTTTAGAAATGATGTCTTTTGTATAATATAAATAAGATTAAAAATAGAGTAAAAAGACAAAACAATATCGATTTTGTTATGCAGTCATACATACCTATTGTATCCAGTATTAGATGTATTTATGGGTGCGTTACTAGAATTGGTCAAATGATTGGGCGATTTCTTATTAATATATCTCATGTTAGTTGTGAAGGCATTCATATCCTGTGATTCGTTATGGGTTTGAGCACTAAGTGAATGATTTGGTGTTTGACGGGGCGGTGGAGTGGGTTTCACGGGTACGGATGGCTTTGGGGGTACAATGGGTTTGGGTTTAGTTAGTGGCACTTTTGAAGCATTATTAGCTGTATGTGACTGAGTTGTATTCGGGGTATTTGTTGGCACACATTGGCTTTGAATGACACTTTGGTTTGAATTCATTAAATTGCTTTGTATTTTATGGGTTGATATTAAATTTTGGTTATTATTATTAGTAATCATTTGGTTGTGTTTCCCTTGCTTATTATTATTGTATGAGTTAGTGTTGGGCTCCATATAATTAGACGCGTTATACATCTTTGGATTGACATTTTGATAGGGATGTTGGGCTGAGTTGCAGTTATTGACAGAATTGTGCATTTGTTGCAACTTATAGGCAGTCATTCCGTTGTGATTGTGAGGAATGGACGCCCGATCCGAAGAGCCACTGCTTCCCGATGGCGACGGTCTCTCCTCTAACACTGAATTCTTGGCGTTTGTCTCAACTTTTGGATTATTATTACTGTTTATGTTATTAATGTTTGTAATAATGGAAACATTGTTGTGATTATTACTGTTGTTATCGTTATTTGTCTCATCCGTGAGCTCGCAATGAATTCTATCGCTGTCTGGAGTCGAGACACACAACTGATTGGAGACCAAACTCTGGCCGTACAGTTGATAATGTGGTTGTTGTCTCACTCCAAACTTTGTATTATATGGTAGGGTTTGGTACTTATGGTCCTGTTTGCAGCCCATAAAGTCTTTATTGGCGTTAATGTGCGGATCAAACTGTATATAAATATAGATCAAAGTATTAAACGAGATTCTCTCTAAACAAGTGCTATGTATTGTCTAATGATTTAATTTGCCATTTGTTTGAATGTCTACAATAAAAAGTAATCACAAGTATGAAGGGTATACCTCATTGATTCTCTGTGTCTGTTCCCTGAGTACTGGCTCGACGGCAGCGATATTAATGTTAGCACTCAATGGTCTCATGGTTTGACTGACTTTACTCCTGTCTCCCCTGTGACATGAGCTCCGAAGCAGTCCATTAATATGAAGCTGATTCTCATCAAATCCATTATTATTGGCGCGAATTAGATTTGAATGCATTTGTGATGATAATTGTTCATTGATTTGTCGCTTTCTGGCCAGTCTTTGCTGCAATTCACTGATCCTTTTGTCCACACGAACCATATCGGACTGCCTTTGCGTTAATAAACCTCTTTTAAGCATTAATTCGTGTCCATTCTGTTCACTCAATTTGCTTCGATACTAATCATTGCAAAAAACAAATGAATCCAAAGGTTATTAAAATGCAATAATCATTACTTCTATTACACGAAAAGAAAGGCTTGTTTTGTGAAATATATCTGTCATTAAGGAAACCTTTTATTGACAATTGGATAGTTTTTTTTGCCAAAAGTGATATCGAGTGGAAAACTTGTTAGGGAACTCCAGTCCATTCTTAGGGTTAATGAGAAATAGTTTTCTCATTAGAAGCAAAGAATACTTTTTTAATTCACTACTAGTTGTGAACTTCTCTCCTTTATATCGTAATACAACTTCTTTTTTATATAACTTATTCTCAATTCTATGACATTGAATGGAAACGATTGGCAAATACTTTCAAATATTAATTGCATGAATTGTCTGGTGTTTTATTTACTTTATGTTTGGGTATTCATGAAAATAAAGGAATCGTTTCATATATTTATATAATATATATTCGCGATTATATGTATATATATTGTGTGCAAACGTTTGTTTCAATGTATTCAGGATTTTGTTTTGCAAACAGATCACGGAATACCTTTAACTAAATAAATGCTTATTTTTGCCAAAAACTCAGCAAAACGTGGATTTATTTTTCAATTTCCAAATTGAATCAAAAGGGAAATGTGAATAAAATTGCAGTCTAGATCTCTTTAATATTGGACTTTTAATGTTGACTTATTTTCCAAAACAAATCTAAACATGATAACTTTCTATTATATTAAAACTTTCTTAATCTATAATTAATTTTAGATTTAATCTAAAAATTTATTAAAACGTTGAATAGAATTACAAAATAAATGACATGAAATTAAGTGAAATTCATATATTATAATATTTATACGAAAACTAAATGATTAGATAGAATATACAGTACTTATGAAAAGGGCTTATCTTTGAATTACGAAATAATTATTTGTTTGAATTGAGTGTGAATTGAATGGTAGGACTGGTTGTTGCAGAGATGGCAAAACGGATATTAAACGGGATTCTCGTAAACAGAGTTTAAACTCTTGTTTGAAAGTGGAGTTCAGTGTTCACTCACCAGTAGTTCTTGTCTTAACTTTTCCAATTCGATGCCATGCTTTGCATTTGAGATGCCGTTAATATGATAACTATTAGCTGTATTTCCTTTGCTCAGTTCCTCCAATTGTCTGGTGAGGGCATCCACTTTAGTCAACGCCACTGACAGCTCCTTCTCCTTCTCGTTAAATAAGGCGCGAATGGATTCCAGTTCAGAGCCTTTTGCACCCATAGTATCCATGATATATAGTATCCATGATATCCATAGTATCCATGATATCCATACGACACATGCGAATGCATTTGAAAAAGAGAGAGAATATAGTCATTAAAATTAAGTGAATCGTTGGTTGAGTCAAGTCATCGTAAATATCACTAAATTATTTAAGATAATCAGCGAAAGAACCGCATTATAAACAGGGTGAACATCACAGATGAGATGCACTCCGACTCTCACTTCACGATAATTCTCGGATCCATTTATTTATGCCTTCATCTCAATGGCAATGAACGCCACATTAAGCCGTAGATTTCATCTAATATTATCCTATTTGACGTGTGTTTCGAGTCTATTATCATTAGTCAATACATTACCGAAATTGAGTATCACTTTCACTAATTTATAAGTTAGGCTTAAATTAAGCATTTGTAATATTTTTGATTAATTCCAGTTACATTTTCCCATTTAATAGTAATATTTCAGTAAATATTTTACCAACATATTAGAGGTAAAGCATCTAAAATATTTAATACAACCATAACTACAATTGTAGGGTTTTAATCAAACAAAAACTATTCAAAATATAATATTCAAAACCGTGCAGAAGAATAACCTGTTTATTTTTTGTTTTATATTTTTGAGATATAAACCAACAATTTTTTAAATATATATAAAATTCATTTGAGCTTTATCTTATTTTTATAACTATGACTTTAAAAATTTATTCGTTCAATGAATATGCAAATCATATTAAATGAATAACTAATGTATTGACTAAAATTCAGTACAGTATATGCTGTATATTAAATACTTTAATTGCATTTTTCATTCAATGTATTAAATAATTGTTTATAAAAACTATTGATTGGGTGAAAAGTAAAATTTATTTCCGTTAATAGATTTAAAAACAAAGTCAAATTGCATAAAAAAATTATTGATTTAATGTTTGTGAATCACATATAAAATATTTCTCTCCAGTAAGCAAAACAATAATATAATGTATAGAAAAGTTTATTATATTTTTATGTTAGAGCGAGCACTACATGACTATTAACTTAAATTTTTACAAAAATCAATACATGTATAAGTTATGTGCAGTTCTGTGCATTAAGTCACCAATAAAAAAGTCACTACTTTCTATACCACAGCGTATCGTATAACTGTATATTTAGAAATATAGACAAACAATTAGATTTGACTACTCTTCCACTCAACCAAATATCAAACAGAATTAAACTTTTGCCTTAAATTCACAGAATATTCACATAATCAGACGAATAGCCTCGGAGTCTGATAGGATTTGTTTGCCTAATATTTGTATATAAAGTGCAATCCTGTTTAATGAAAACTCATTTATAGAGTATAGAGTACTGTATATTTTGTATACTAGCATAATTATCGTAATTCAGAAATTTATTTATAAAAATGAGAATTTTTAATATAAATAATTTGAGAGAATATCAACTTTCCAACTTTGATAAATGCAATTCTGCAAACAACAGCATAACATAAATTGTATCATATTTTGTCGGTTGTAAACTGCACTTTTTCATTCATATAAGAATATTATCTCAGATTAAGACAATTCCTAAAAGACAAAAACAATTTAAAAACAAAAACTTTTTTAATCGAAACGACTTTTTTGAATCTAATCGCTGAACCGAAGAATATAAGAGAAACCGAAAAAACTCAACAAAATATATGAAATCACTTGTTCCAATAACTTTCACAAAAATATTAATTATAAAAACCCTTAAAATATTCATTGATTTTTGAAAGAAAATTTCAATTAAAGTTTGTATGAATTAGTTGCCATAAAAATTAATGAGTTCTTAATTATGAAAAATTTTGATATGTATTAAAATAATGACAAATAAAAATAGGATTGTACATAATTAGTTTAGAAAGCGCTAATTGAAAGCAAATAAATAATTAAAAGTTTTCAGCTGAAAACTCAAATTAATGGCATTTCATCGAAATAATAATTGATTGTTAAAAGTAATAGAGCTTTAAGTTTAGTGAAAAACTCATGTAAAACAATATTGCAATCGCTTTCATGGGTTCTCTAAGGAAAAGACATTTCAAAGAGTGTCTCGGCTTAAAATTAGACTCGGGTATAGTGAGCAACGAAAACTACAGCTAAAATTGCTAAGAGTTTTATATAACAGTAATGTAGTGTAGAATTAAGCCTAAAGTCAGTCACAAACTAACTAACGAGCCAAATGCCATTCCTATCCAATCCTTGTGATAGTTAGTGTGTATTACAACACATACCATACCGTATATTCAATATATGCTATTATGGCACATACCATATGACACATAACTATGGAATGCAGAGTAAGTTTACCCGGTGCTGTACTTTAATCCATGCACAAAAATAAGTATAGATTACGTTTTATAACTCTCTCTCGCTCTCTCTCTCTCTCTCTCTCTCGTTTATTTAGTGTTTATTTTCACGCTTTTTCGCATCTAAAGAAGTCTACAAAACAAAATTCGGGATAAAATTCTTTTTATGCCAAAAGTTTTACTTTACTTTCATTTTTTATGTTCTCATAAAGTCTTATATCACAGAATAAGAGCTGAGAATAAACTTCAATGTTTCACACAATTTGAAAACTCATAAGTTTTCCCCAAATTCTGCTTATATTCACTGAATATACTCTACTTCTCACTTTAAGAGTATAAGAGTTAACTTTAAAAGATTATTTACTTTTATTTTTGTTATTATTATATCGATATTTGAACTAAAAAATGTTTTGATTTCAATACCTTACGATTTAGTGCAGAATCGATATAAAATGTATTGCTATTGTATAACAGATGTTAAACTCTTAAGAAATATGATCACTAAATAAACACAAACTTATATTCATTTTTCCATATTCTTTAAACTTTAAAAAAATCCAAAAAAATCTGTTCAAATATAATATCGGATATTAATATTGTGTTATACAATGTTGGGTATACTTTTATTATTTAATATATTTACTACCCGATTGCTTGATAATAATACTGTACAGTATAAAAATTCAAAATTAAGGTATTAACTGTAAAATATAAAAGAGTGTAATCGTTAATTAAATTTGTTTTAAGCACAGGGCTATGATAGATAAGTGCTATAATTTGTCCCTTTAATTGATGTATATTCCTGAGCTATTACCGGTTTTTAACAATTTTAATACATATTTAATTGTCATTTAATGGCTTCAGCTGTATAAGTAATCTAATCAAAGAATCTTTTTATTTGTATTAATTCTTTAATAGTAACTGTTTTTAGTCTTTAATCAGTCATACAGTAAATGCATTGACTTTAATGTGTTATCGTTTCCTCAAAAAAGTCTGTATGGGATGTCTATTTTGTATGGATATGCAAAGCTTTAAAAGTCAGAAAATTTTAATTAATTAAATATCAAATTTGTTGAATCATATGATTCAGTGATTAAAATCAGTTTCAATTGAGAGGAATTCGCAGAAAATAAAGATCTGAATGAATAGAGCTTTGATTTAATGGTTAATAGAATTATATGAATGGTATTTCTTTCTAATACTGTATATAAAAAGATTTTGTGGAGCTTCACAAACTCAAAATTGAACTAAAATTTGATATACGTTTTGTACTGTATATATAAAAACTCCAACAAAATATCATTGGATTTTAAAAAGTCGAAGATTTGATAAATCTTTAAAGGACTTGAATCTTGAAATGTGATCACATCTTAAATGGAAGTTTCGGTGCAAAATGTAAACTCAATATAAGTTTTAATAAAACTTTATGTGATTGGACTGTCGACTGAATAAACAGTATTTGAGTTCAAAATACATAACAAATGATTACAAAATAAAAGTTAATAAGTAAATATTTGGTGGACTGATTCAGTGGTTTCCATGAATTTTCCTATTAAATGAGATTTGTTGTCAAATCCAACAGTTGTGTTATATATCCGTCGAATGTTTACCGAAAACTCCAAAAATTTCAAACAACAATTTGGTTGCAATGACTCAACACTAGATACTATTAAAACTTAATGATAGCCTTTCGATACACAACTTTTGTTTTTGATAATTTATTTGAATGTATTTCTAATTCATTAAATCGAGTGATTGTCTGAGTCCTGAAGCATACCTCTGGCTCTGGATGTGGCACTCGGTTAGGGTTTAGCCCTAAACGCAATAACAGTCTCTTCCTAATTGTATAACTGGTTAATCGCCGTTTGAGCCGTTAGTTTGTTCACTACTATTAGTTTCTAATGTGATTTGTTTTCACGGACTCAGCTAAGAGAAAATTTTTCAAAAAAGTATAGTTAATGTTAAAGCATTAGTAGTGTTGGCACTGTTAGCACAGACTTCCTTATTCCCTCTTTCCTGTATTTCACCAGTTTTTGTGTGAATAACAGATTTATCATTGTTTGGATAACTGAGATAAAAAATGATAGAAATTAGTGAATAACTACCGAAAGTAATCATAAAATGGCAAACAAAAATAGCGAGAAAATATGATTTTCTTTAAGCGTCACAATTAGTGTTTGTATGGATTGTATTTAATGTTGTCTCTTGTCATACATTAAATGACAATTGTATACACAATAGTGAACACATTGTGATAGAGCACATCCACTACAGCTTACGAGTTACTGTAGTCTCAAACTATCCACAACTGCATTCAATTGTACAGTAGTGTTGGCTTATATAACATACAGCCACACAAAAACATCTTCTCCACGTTTTCAATGAAAATAATAAATTCAATTCAAACTTCAGACTAACCGTTAAACACATATAAGTAAGTATACATCATATACTACAATGAAAACAATGGAAACTCGTTAAGTCATTCTATCGTAATATAATGTAGAAATCCAAAAAGAATTACAGAATATTATGGGAGAGAGAGAGAGAGAGAGAGAGAGATCCGTATATTTAATTTACTGTTTATGCGGTTATATAACAAAACACAACTGAAAATATGACAGAATTTCACTCATGTCTTGTGTGTTTGGAATATAATATAAACTAAGTTTAGTAAATATCGTGAAAATGTGTGTCATTTGAAAATAATAAAAAAATTAGCGGTTCATAGACTATATGGTACGGTATATAATATATTCATATGGTTATAGATATTACTTTATATATATATTACTTTAGATATTAGTTAATATAATACTGTATAAATTATATCATGCTAACAGTGTCTGGTCTTATATTAAGTCAGTTTATTTGAGAGTCGAGTATAACTTATATATACTTTATGTATCAAAATTATATGACAGCCGAGGCCCTAATGTTTTTCAAAAGCACGCAATGATTACATCAAAAAGTCTCGTTCCTGTTTTCTGTCTTTATATATTCCCATGTATTAAAAAAAATTCAATGCATTTTACGTGTATTTCAGTGCAATTCATAACTTATATTAATAAAAAAGTTAGCTCCAAACAATGAACTGACAAATATTGAGCGAAAAGTTACTCCTAATAGATGCCTATGAAATGCAATTATGAATACATGCAATAAATTGGTTTAAAAGAGTATTTGACACCAGAATTATTAATGTATTAATAATTGTGAGTCAAAACACATTATAAACTAATGCCGAGTATTTGTGTTTAAGCTCTCGATTCCAGTCAAAAGCCTTTTGCCTCAAAGACTTCATTCACCAAATATTTTCGCTTTAAAAGCAAAACAAATGAATTGTTTCGCTAAACAATTGCTTATAATTTAGCATTTTTTGTGTTGACTACTGACTACTGGAATTTCATGTAAAAACTTATGTCATACACAATATGCGGTGTATTAAATAAAAAACAAGTCTTATTACTCTTTATAAATGTGTGAACACAACACAAGTGAAACGATTTGTCATACGATTCGTGAAATAAAACTTTTTTTAAACATATATTTAATCGTTTCAATTGATACCGAGAAAGACCTGATGTGTGAATACAAGTGAGACAATGAAAGCAATGAATTTATATTTGCGGTCATGTTTGCGAGCCATGGCTTAGAGGCTCCGCAAACGTGTCTATAATTTAATTGACATTAAAAACACGTCTTAAAGTGTTTGCCATAAGAGATACAATTGTGTATGAAATGGATGTCCTTGCGGTGATGGTGTCTGTGTGTATATATCCGGCGTACAATTATATATCCTTAATGGCAATGCTATTCAATGGGACGACAATTCACACAAAGTGTTTGTCATATCATTTATGGGCTAATCATAGCATAAACTCAATTAAAATATTTACACAAAAAGAGAGTCTAATAGTAATAATAATCATAAGAAGCGTGTATTCGCTATGAATTGAAATGAATGTCAAAAACTCAACGATTCATTTGAATCGAAAACTCATTCACTCATAAAACTAACAAAAAGTTAATTAAGCGTTTAAGAGGGGAACTGTAGTTTAGTGGTGGTGTGTGTGTGTGGAGTGGTAGGTAGTGGTGGAAGTGGTAGGACTGTGATAGGTATGGTAGGTATGGTGTACTCACAGATATTCTGGTTGTGAGCCCTCTGTGTGAGGACCTGTGTCTTGAGTTGTCTGAGTTGTCTGAGTTTGAGTTGTTGTGCGGACACCGACTCCTTGAGTCTCTGGACATTGTGGTCGCACTCATTGATTTGAGTGGTGAGGTTGTGGTCGTGCCTCAAGAACTGGAGTTTCTGTTCGCGGGCTGTAATCACCTGATGGTTAGACTGGATGTGCTGTTGCTGTCTTGTGGCCAATTCGCGCAACTCATATAAACTCATGTTTTGGTGGTTGTGTTGAGCCATACCTATCATTGCTGTCACACCTTATCCATAGAGTCGACACTCGGAGGGCACAGACAGTGGACGAGCACTGGGTGTTCAGCAATGGCTTAGTTGGCTATACGTGTTGGTAGTCTCTCCACCATAATGTTTACCATTTCATTGGAGTCGTCCTAAACAGGTATACCTGATATACACACCGTATATAACATACACAATGAATAAAAAGCAAATGCAATGCTATGTAACAAAAGCCATACACTTGTATGGCATGTATGCTGTGTTTGTATGTATGCGACCACTCACTCACATACAGTGCATTGGATTCACTTTTTTTGAGGTCAAACCACGTATTTATACATAATATACACTTAACAGAGTTAATGATAACTTCATTATTAAATTAGTTAATTATGTGGAAAGTGTAGAGCAGTTGAAGGGATGACACAATGTGTGGAGAAGTGATCATATTTTGGCCGTAAGTTTGCTTCACTCGAGTGTTGGACTTGTTTTGTACGACAAAAGGAATGTTAAGTTTAAAACTCTTTGCAATGCTATCCACACAACTAGTGCTACGGTATGACTGACTATCACTACTACACACACCAGTCCTCGCAAATAACAACTGGTAGTACAGTGTATGCCGTTGTGGCTTCCCTTACACTCAATCCCCAACACATGCCTCTCTCTCTCTCCCTCTCCCTCATGTGCTCACTCAACCTCTCTTTGCCTCTCTCTCTCTCTCTCTCTCTCTCCCTCTCCCTACTCGTAGCGCCAGTATGTTGTAGCACTGGTAGTATGTAGGTTCTCCCTGTGCAGAATTGGGTAAATCTATGATGTTTTCCTTGGAAACGAAGAGCCAATCACTGTTTGCAACATTCTCGACGCGAATAGTTAGCCAACAAATTATTGAAATACCTTTTATTATATGATTATCGAAAGCTTAAGAGAGAGACGAGTCGACCAACAGTTTCCAAACAAGACTAGCGAGTGATGGGCTCAGGCATAGGCACTGGTGGCTCAGGTCACTACAGACACCTCACTCACTGCCAGTCCCAGTCCCCGCTCAGCCCTATCGCACACTACAGTCAGGTATTACCGGATTTTTGCTCAAAGCAAAGCAAATAAACTTTTCGCTCTTAAGAGTCATGTATGACATGTGTGTCTCTCTTAACCGCAACCCAGCGTTACAGCCGATCGTCATTACGGAACCGATTCATGAAAGACATGCAACACATACGAGACCTGTATATCTGTAATGTCTGTTCACTTGTATTGGCGCACACTTTCCAAACACTAATCACAGCTTCCATTCAATTCTTGTATTTCTAATCTTATTTCAACTTTTTTTTATGGCTGAATATGATTTGATGACTGCATTAGAATTTGTAGATAATTATGAAATTTGAATCAATTTTTCTGAAAAGTTTTGCGTCAAATGAGATGCAATCATGTAATCAATGTTTCCTTTAATAACTAGTAATGCATTTATAATTTAAATCAATTCATGAATAAAAATTTTATGATAAAAGGCATCGCGAGAGAGAAGTCATCATTTATACAGACAATAGTCGACTCATGTCTTAATGTCTTTATTATTCATACGATTTTAAAAATTAAATTTAATGACTGAAACGAAAAGAAAGACAGAAATATGTAATGAGAGGTAAACTCTTGAGCTGAGAGTCCATAGACTCCGACTGCAAACCCAATTGATCGACAAATCAGTCAAACTCTTGTATTTCAAACCCGAATGACCTTCAATTCAATACTAGCCCTACAAGTGCTGCCTATCTCTCAACCGACACACGAAGTGCACAAAAATCAGACTCAACACTGACTTTAGCTCTTGGTTTTGGACTTGTTTTTTGAGAAAATCGTTTCTTTAATTTTGAAATCATAGATTTTTGAGATCTCTTTTAGCATTTGAAAACCGCATCTCAAACACTGCACACAACAAATCAATTCCTTTCATAAGATGTTTGGCCTTTATTTCAATAATTTATTCCTTCGATACAAACGTTTGGATATTCCTCTGACCAGTGCTTTGAATAAAACTTGAAAAATAAATAAATCTATATATAAATAAACATAATATGCATTTCCAATATCAAACTCAATTCAATTTGAATTCCTGTAAAGAATTTCAGTTTGAAATTCAGGACAAATTATTCGTTTTATTCGTGGCAACAAATCCCAGAATTATATTCATAAAAATAAACTTTAATCCGAGTTCAAGCAAAAAAGTGTTCAAGCAAAAAAGTGTTGTTAACTAAATTTAAGGCTTATGTACCTCAGGCTTTTTAACATTAGTCTGCTATGTATTGCTCGCATCTAATCTTAATCTTATTTCAGCAAAAAATGAGTTAAAATGTGTGCAAATATTTCAAATTTTTTCGCTGTTAAGAAATTTACACACAAAAACGTAACCCTATTGGCAGTTATAATGAGAGGGAGTTTTTGTCAAAAATATGAAAATTGTATTCTCTTTATCTCCAAACGAAAAGAGATTTTAATGAAAACATTTGAAAAGTGCCGTAAAATGTAGTACTTTTAGTAGGAATGCATGACTTTTTAATTTTATTTTTATTACTTATTAAATCCTCACTCATATATAATGCATACATTTAAATGAAAATATGTTTAGTTTATGCGAATAAATTCAAAACTCAAAGCATTTTTTGTTTAACTTTGAAATTAAAATAAAAAAGAAATATTTCCATAAAAACACATTTTCATACTATATTTTCATTTAAATAATACTCTCGCTAATGATTTATGTTTTATATATTGCATTATGACATACATTACAACTGACTATATTTGTATAAAAATTTCATACAATAATGTTATATAACTCTTAAACTCAGGTGAACCACATTTTGCCGCTAATGTCGTGTTGCGAATGAATGGCATTACAATTATAGGCGTTTCCCTTAAATAACAGACACACAAAAAATATGAGAGGAAAATGATTTCCAAAATGATATTCTCTCTGTCTTTTCGCTCACTTTATGTTTTGTGTATGTTTTCGGTGAACACACAGAAGAAAAAAGTTTTCAGGATTTGTTTTTTAGATTTTTTATTTTATGTGTCAACTCAGCACAAGAAAAAATCAATCCTTTCTCTGTCTCTCTTCTCCGCCTTTCGGAGAGACAAATGAAAGTCAAAGACAACAGAAAATCTTTGAGAAAGACATGAATTATTGTTCGATCTTTTATTTCTGTCATTTTCTAACGATATGTCCCTTTTTAGGCGAATAATGTAACAAACAATACATAAAACAATAGACCATTGAATTGTCTTTTCCTCACTTCAACGCATATTTAATAATCACTAATAGTTTGCTTTAAACATATTTTCTGTGTTATCAATACATATGCAAAGAAAAAGCAATTTCTGAAACATTGAGTTTTGAATTTATTTAATCGTTTGACAAAGAAATTGCCAGAAGTTGTGTGTTGGGGGCACACAGAGCCTCGTATTTGATTGAATTTTATACAATAAACTCAATATTCTTATGTATGTATTGTTATTATAACTCTTCAACTTCTGTTCAAATAATTGATTTTCTAATAAGAAGTCAGAAAAATACTATTTCTAGAAAATGCTTAAATAATATTGAACTCAACTCTCGATGTTTTGTTTGCCATTCAATAGTGTGTTAAAACTTGAAATATTAAAGTGAATGAACCAACACTTTTCACTCGTCTTAGTATTGAGTCTTTCTTTTGAACATAAATTTTAAGCACTTTTTTGTCTAATAAACCAATTCTTTGTTTAATGACTATTTTGTGATTTTCTGCAAAAATCTTCAATTTCTTTGTCTATTATATTATTTAAGAAATGTTATTAAAGTGTCAAAAGAATATCCTGCAAATTGTCTAATATTTTAGAAAAGTTTATATTTTAAAACAATATCTTTTCATAAAAAGCCTGAAAAGACAATAAAATATATTAACAGATAATACAATATAAACCTCGCTATAGCTTAACGCTGACGTCATTATTAAATAAAAATTATTTAATTATAAGTTTGTTATCTATGAGATATTCACACAAAAATTCAATACTAACTCAAATACTATCAATAATACTATGTTTAAAATGGTATTTAATTATAATTCATAAACTCTGATTAAACTTTGTTTTATTAAAATAGCACCACATAAGGATCTAACTAATATTATATCAATCAATAAAATATATTATTCATTACATGATTGCATAAACGTTTTACTAAAATTAATTTTTAATATTTTATAAATTCTAATTTCAATTCCAAAATATAACCATTAATTTTATTATATATGGTATTAATTGAAATCATTTTAAACAACAAGAGTTGTGTTAAAGACTATTGAGAAATGATAGCATTTCCCAAATTGTAATTTATATATAATTTATTCAAATGAAGCCAAGAATAGTAATAAGATTTTCTAATTATCCACTCATTATCATAAGAAAGCATTTTATCCATTGTTTAGTCATATATTATGTAAAATAAAATGAATTTTCTATTAATGAATTAATATTGAATTAATTTTGGGATAAAATTGTGAATATTCACTGTGTGATAAAGCGTAGACTTATTTGAATTAAAATGCAATTTAATACCATTTTGTGTGAATTGTTTTGTTACACATAATAATTTAATAAAATAATTGTCTGATGACAAGTGCAGTCAAGTAATATTTTATTGACATTTAGTTTTATTGCATTTAATTATTATTCTTATGATAAAAAATTATTCAAAAGGGAAGTGAAGACAGAAATATTACATTATATGAAAAGTGAGGAGATTTGAGAAACTTTTAGTCTTATGAGAGAAACTATAATAATATGATATATCTGTGTATATGTTATTAACATTTGTCAGAATTATTGGTTGCGAGCGATCGATATTTCTATATTAGTTTGAAAGCCTTGTTTCTGAAAAGTGTTATCATTATTATTATTAGAAAATAGCTGTGCTCTATATACGAGGTGTAGCGCCATATGAATTATAAGTTATTAATGTAATGTTGTATTTTATATGGTATTGGTATTTTGTTTCACTAAACCAAGTAATCGTATTTTTAATTAGAATTTCTAATATTGTTTATAAATTGAAATATAAATCAACAGAAATTGTTATTTATTTATTACAAACAATCAGTAGCTGTCAATCAAAACAAATCAATAATTGATAATTTCTTAAGAGAATTCATTAATCACTTAATCCTTGAAGATTTTAGCGAATTATACAACAAAACAATTTACTACAGTATAAAGTACTGTATATTATATTAAAGCAAATGTGAATTAGTTTAAAAACTTGACGATAATGTCTATAAATGTAATTTAGAAGAACTGATTGTTTTGCATTATCTCTGCTTTTGATAAAAGTAAAAAAAGTTATCGTCAAAAATATCCATTGAGTGGTTGACTCCATCGGTGCTATTCTTAGTGAAGAGATATATTTAATGGAAATCCCGTCACGTCTGCTCTTAAGAGGAGAGAAATTCATTTAAAGTGATAGTCACCGAGAAATCAGTGAACCTAATCGTATCTTAAGCTCTAATTTTAATAAAATATTTTTCTCTGTATTGAAGCAAATGAACAAAATTTATTGAGTTGTGTCACAAAATTTTTGCTTTTCTTCTCTCATCTCTCTCTCTCTCTCTCTCTCTCTCATCTTTGCCTCTATTTTCACTCATACTCTCCATGAAAGTCATCACAAAATTCAGAGCAAAAAGCAATCTTTAAGATGTGATACCTATTTTTGAGGGCAAAAAAAATTTTACTTGAAATATAGCCGTAAGTATAGAAAAAGAGAGGACTTTAATAACTTCATATATATTTTACGTCCAAATGCTTTAGTTTTAAAAAACAATTTTTCTCGACTCTTATGTACAAAAAGTTATTGAAAAGAGAATTTTCTGTTTTATAGCCGTTTTCTGTTCATTAGAAAGAATATTTCATCGAAAATGTTTTTGTAACTAATTTTATGTTTTTAAAACATTTTTTGCAAACGAAAAACTACTATAAAAATTAAATAACAATAAGTATTATGCACTGAAAATTGCAGTCAAAATGTAATTTGTTGATTAAAATTACTGCTCGAGTTATAAATCAAATAAATTCATAGAATTTTTTGCTGTATAATAATAATCTTGAAAAAGCACATGAAATTTGAAAAAACAATTTATGTGTTCATAACATAAAGTTATAAACATAAATAAAAAGTAAATTCATTGTAATGTTTGGAGAGCATAAGTATAAGGGAAGAAAAATAGGACCAAAAGTTTGTTGGAATATATAAGTCAGACAACAAGTTTGCAAACGTATTATTGATAGGAGAGTAAGAAATATATCAAATATGAAATAGAAATAAACAATTTTCATACTATTTCTGTCGGTTTGAGTGATTGCCAGCAAAAAAGTAGCGAACGATTTGAACAAATATTTTTTGGTCAAATCAGTTGCTTGTGTTCTACTCGTCTCACTATCCACTCAAGCAAAACATACCCAAAAAATACTTCACTGCTGTTTAATACATCGAAAATGTATAGCATTTCTTGCCATATAATGGGAAAGTGTTTGATTTAATGTCGCAAAAGCGTAAAGTGAATCAATCGATAGCTCTCTCTCTCTCTCTCTCTCTCTCTCTCTCTCTATACTTATGAAATGAATTTGAATTTTTCTCTAATATTGCAGACAATCTCGAAGTGAATGTTATAAAAAGTTTTCAATTGATTAAACAAAACGAAATCTGAATTTTGCGATCATTTAAAAGATAAGATTTATTTGAAAGAAGGGCTACTTTTTAGTTGGAGATGGGGAGCAAAATGTATGATTATTAGTAATTGTTAGTTGAAGGCTATGTCTATACCGGTGCCTCTCTATCACGATCACGATCTCTGCACCCAATCCTCCAATACTCGTATGCAATATATATTAAGTAAGTCTTGTGTACATAAGACAAGTGAACCAACGGCTAAATGCAGCCATTTATTGCAAAACACTAGAAAATGTTCATTACTACTGGCCCTCCAGGCCTCGCAATAGCCGATAACGCCTTAATATAAGTCACACAATTGAGTGGAGAATTGCCTTTTTTCGTTACATAAAATTTCGACTACAATTGTACAGCAATTTTGCTTTGTTTTCTCTACTCTTCAAACGTAAAGTCAAAGTGAATGATGAGTTCGTAGAAAGTGACTGACTATTACATGACATGCAAACAACTTTCCTAATACTGTATAACACTACTAACCAGACTAAGATCTCTCTCTCTCTCTCTCTCTCTCTCTCTCATCTCTGACCAAAACACAACTATACATCTTAAAGCCAGCATTAATTAAACACAATTGAAAATTTACTTATGGTTTTGAAATAAACGAGTAGATAAGGCATAAGAGAGTGTGCCTACAAAACTAATAATGAGATTTTGTTAATTAAAAAAGTGCACAAAAACATGGTTTCGTTTGTAATAAACTATGAGAGGAGAGAGTGAGCCGAGTGTTGACAAAATGAGATGTGATTTCAGTACATAAGCGCTGAAATAGTAATGCAATCATAAATCTGGAACTCATTTCTGTGGACATACTTTACTCACTAATATGAGACATATTCTTGGAGAGCACTGGTATATAATGACAAAGTATAGTAACTGGAGTGCCTACAAAACTAATAACTAAATAGTGATTCTTTAGTTCTTAGAATTACAGTCCAGTAACAGTATATAGACTCAGGAATTGCATGAAAGCAATGAAGTTTATATATCTATCCGTTACTCCATTGCACTCCACTATTGATATGTTTGGTTATGTCTACAGATATGAGAATATCTTTACGAGAATACTACTCAAACTATTCATAGATAAGTACAGCAAACATACAATATGTCTATTAATGTCTCACTTATACTGTATATAAAAGTTCATATCAATACCAAAACGAAATGTTAGAATTCTATCCTATTTTTCTATTTTTCTTATTATTTTTGTGTTAACTTTTACTATTAGTGCGACTCATATGAAGCAAGATTTGGTAACTTTTAATGTAAATATACGACAAAAATTTTAATGATAGCGACAGATGAGTATTTTTATTGACAGTAAAAGCAAACTATTCTGTGATAATATTATTTAAACACTCCTTCACAAGTTGTATACATTCTCTTATAATCTCACATTGATTTGAGTTAACAAAACACTTGAAAATAAATTTAATATAAATAATAAACACATTACTTTGATATTATGTAAACTATTTTAAATTTATGATTTAAATAAATTATTACACATAACATGAATTTGACGTTTATAAGTGTGATTCAAAAACTGTGGGAAGTTGTATGATTGCTATTTCTATGCGGCATAATATTTTTCAACATGGTCAATAGTGATGTATTAAATGGAGCTCTCATATATTGCTGACCGAGTTGAAATATATTTTTATTGGATTGTATTAAGCATTATTGAAAGGTTAACCTTAAAACCTTTCCGATATATTTTGGGCCTCACTTACAATACAGTACAATATCATACAATTTATACAACTTGATGTACATTACAGTGAACTGCAATTTATTGTGTTTTATAATAATAGAAATAAGTGAAGACTTTGTTATATAGAGTGAGATTAAATTTCTGGTGACTCCAGTATGTATGCATTTTCTCTCATATACTCATATATAGTAATAACTAATATTGTTTAATGGATTTTTGTGATCGATGTGAACAAAAAGTGAAGCTCTAAAATAAATTACTGAGTTGTGAGTCACCCGAGTATTACTGTCGCTATATTTTAATAAAAGGCTTAAGAAAACTTACAAGTATAATGATAAGAATTGTAATACTCTAATAGATTAGCTGATAAAATATATTTTTACGCCAATTATACTAGTATAACGAAATATTAGTTAATAAAGAGTTGAACACTAGTTATATCATAATTCTTGTAAAACAAAAGAAACTATTTTTCATCATATAATTGACTCAAAAAATGAAATTAATTTAGAATAATATATAAGTTTAATGTTTAAAAAAGAATTTCTAAAACATTAGTTTTAAGATATAAAATATGCTAACATTAAAAAGCCATTTATTTGCCAATTATGCAAACTTTTAATAAAAAGTTTTTGTTGAAAACTAAGATTATATTGATTTTTAAGAATTAAAAATTACTTGAAGCACTAATTTAATTACCATTAAAATCTTTCTCTCCCCTCTCACTCACTTACTAAATATGGATTAATCTAATGGTCCCTTAAGTCACAAATTTAACAATTCTCTATTAATTAAATAAATAAAAATTCTCTCTCTCTCTCTCTCTCTCTCTCGACTTAGTCTTATTCTAATTCTGTGGCTAAAGAAAGCAATCAATACATCATTAAATTATAATAAATGTTTATTTTGTGCTCATTTTTAAATATTAAATTATGAAATATTCAGTGAATAATGAGAATATGAATAATTTTTTCATTAAACATCTGTATAACTAGTAATAGAGAGAAATAGAAATTTATCAAAATATTTTTATTTTATAATAAATTATGAAGCAATGAAAATTGGCTTTATTTATCATACACTTAATTTTAACTTATGATATAATGTAGTCCATTATCTTATACTTTAAAAATCAGTGTTAACCAGTGTTTTAAATTATTAATAGAAATCAACGATAAAAATCATAGCCATTCACACTGTATATTATATTCTACATGAAGCCTAAAATATCTCTAATTTTGCCTAAAATAAAATTTGCGATAAAATTATCTTAAGATCGGGTCCCTTATAGTGAGAATGAAAATTTCACTCAAGAATAATGTTTAAAATCAAATCAATCATCAGTTTTTGGGCTACACTTATAATGAGAGTGCGAGTTGAATCGATTTTGGGGTTTATATAATAATATAATACTAGTATTAAAAGACTTTTGTTGAGTCGAAAACTGCTCTTTTGGATTACATTTCGAAAAATTGCTTTAATTTTGAGTCTCTTTTGAATGAGACAACCATTTTCAAGGATGCGACGCCGAGGGCCTTTAATTAATATTGACCTGAAATTTGAAACACCATTTCGCTGTAAACGGCATAAGACTTCTAGGAATTGCATTTAATGCCTTAAAACTCAGTGATCAAAGTTTTTCATTAAATGACAAATTTGTCTCTCCATTCAAACTCCCCGTTCAGTTCAGTTCAGTGGCAACACAAATGCATTTCAATTCGCATTCATATTATTCACAACTTCCTAGGAATTGAGTGTTATTTTAGCAAAATTCCATTCATTAAGCATTGAATGATTTTTCTCGTCATGTTTTCGACTTATCTGATTATATAATACATTTATTTAAAGGATTTGTAGTCCAAAATATTTTCATCAAACCTATATTAAATTAAGTTAACTTATTATTCGAGAATAATTTTACACAAAATTACACTTTTTGTTCATTTGTTGTTGTAAACTAAAAATTAGTTTTAATAAATGAAATGGTCTTATGCACTATACCCTGTACTGTATTATTTTATAGCTTTAATATTTTATTTAAAGCAAATGAACAAAATGTTTAATTTTGTGTAAAATTCACCAAAATGTGATCCTCTTATTATGAAAATGTAAATTCAAAATTTTTTTTATTCAAACATATTCTTCATTAAAACGGTGTAAAGAAAATATTTCCTAAATTTTGTGTAAATACCTTATATATTAACTCTAATTACGGAACAATACTAATGATGAAAGTAATAATAAAAATCTTTATCTTTTATAAACTGCTCTAAAGATCCATTATTAGTGTTATTATTGGTGTTAATAATGGTTTTGTGATCATTAAAAATAAAATGAAGACTTTGTTCTCAGCAATAAAAGTCATTATTGCAAACAAACAGCGAGTTATATTGGCAACATAACATGTCGGTAGTCCTACATTCAAATTTACCGGAAATATCTCTTTTAGTGAATGTTATATAAAATTGTACTGCTCTCTCAGTTTTGGAAAACTATTTTTTCTAATTTTAGAAAATATTCCAAAAATTTCAAAATTGAATCTAAAATATTAATGCAAAAAGAAAAAGCACACAAAGAATTGGAGAAAACAAAATTCAAATATATATAAAAAAGTGAATATACAAAAGTCAACAAAATTCTTGCTCTCTATAAAATGTAAAGAATTTATGAGAATTTGAAATTCTTTTGTTTAGATAAGTTGGCGAATATTTTTCAATAAAGAATAACAATTGGATTAAGAATTTATGCAAAGGAATGATATCTAAAAGAATATTATACGAGAATTTCGATTCAATTTGATTATTATGGTTTATAAAAATGTAAATTTTTATTGAGACAAATATTTCGCTCACTTCACAAACGGATAACCAAATAATACAAATACAGTAATTCCCTGAATTTTAATCATAAATATTTGAACGCTCAAAAAGTATATTATAATCAAAAATGAAGTTATGTTTAGAGAAATATGTTTAACGAAAAAGCAAAAATAAAAAATTTCTATTTACATATTCGTAACAAATATATTAAATTAAAAAATACTTAAAATTACATATTTGTATGAAATGTTTATTTTATCGATTCGCTGACAAAGAATGCCAAACTCGCAGTGAATTACACACAAAACATTTAACTTAAGGCAAGATTTTCATTACTTTTGGAAAAAGATTGTAAATTAATTTCTTCTTCATTTTTATACTAAACAGGATCTGAACTGAACTTATCGTTTGAGGAAATTTTCATATAAAAAACTTCTTAATAATCTTTTTAAGAAAAATTGAATTTCGATAATTATTTTAATCATTTTTCGAGTGTTCATAAAAAGTTTGATGAATAAAAAACGATTGAAATTTATTAGTATTACGAATACATTAGCATAAAAATCATGTTTAAATGCTTTTTATCTCAACTCGAATCAAAGTTTATTTTTTGGCTTTTGTATATTCAATATTTGATTAATAAATTTAATTATTTATAAACTGTGTATAAAATCAAGCGAATACTGGCTACTATTGACTCCTATTTGACATTCAATGCAATATCCAATACATTCAATAACACCGATAATATACTCGCAAAATATAGTGCAGTTCTCGTGGGAATGCCTCCATAGATGTGTTTCCTTTAGGGCCCATATATAAGGAAACTCTCTTATCGTAATGAAAATTCTTGATAAATACAACTATTATTCTGTGTTTGAATTCTTTTGAATTGTTGTACTTACGATTTAAACGTTACCTGAGGTTTCATATTAAGATGTAAACAATAAATGTCATTATTTTATAGCCTCACTCTCTTATTAGAGCATTGTTTTGTCAAATTAATTAAATGTTTCGCTTAATTAAGTAAAACATTTTTCTCATTAAGCATATCATTATAAAGACTGTTTATAAATTTAATTTAAAGGTTAAACATTTAATTGGTGGTATTAGGCGAATAATTTTTGTCTTAAAATAACTCTAAATAATTAAATCAGATTTTGAATATTTAATTAAATCAAATCAACTCTTTATGTGAGAAACCAAACAACTTTAGCATAGGATTTGCAGTTTGTTTGTATTCACTATAAACTCTGAAAGTATTATTGAAATTGCAATAAATGACACACTTTTCTGACTTTATTTAAAGGATAAAGATTTATATTTATATCGTTAGCATAATATGAATTTATTTGTTGACATTAATTCTCATTTTGTTTAACAAATTGTATTGTGTTTTATGAATCAAATCTAAATAAATTCTTCTTTTATTTCGCTTTTTCGTTATTTATCTTAATTAGAGATATCCTATTGATATTCAAGTCTATAAACCCTTTGTATATTTTAATATTACATTATACAGTATTTGTATTGCAGTATTGTTAACTTTGATCTACTATATGATTAAATATTTAATTAAAGCAAAAAAGCATTAACTTTTAAATTGTGTAAAATAAAATTTGCATTTTATTCAATTGCCATCAAGTGTGTAATAATGACTTTATTTTAAAATTTAAACCAAACAATAAAATCAAATTAGGATTTAAACATACAGTGATTTCAATATAAATTTTACAGTAAGTTATATTATTTCTAATAGTAATCTCTTCATCTTATTTGCAAATTAGAGTATTATACGAACTTTTCCCAAAATAATTGGCTAAACTTTGATTATTTGCAAAACTAGGAATTGCATTTGAATAACTTATTAGATAAAAACGTCCAAAATTATGTACATTCAATTAAAACTAATCTTAAATAAACACTCATCGGCTGTAAAGTGAGCACTACTTCAGTCAGTGTTTAGTCATTTCTTGCAAAAATCCATTTCAGTATAAAAAGAAATCTTAAAAATATTTTATTAAATATGAATTGAATACAAGAATATTAAGTCATGAATGAGTAGTGAATAGAAAAGAGTAGATAAGAGTGGAAAGAATGAGAGAAATGGGCAGATGTTTCGGAAGTCATATTAAGAGATTTGTGAGAGAAGTGGTGCCAATAGTCGAGTGAACAGTTACTTCGCACCGGGAGAGAGCACTTTTGGGCTGTAATACTGTACAACTATGGCTTCAAACATATTGTGTATGAAAATTGAAAAGTTCTTCATTTCTATGAATTCCTCAAAAAGAAGAGAAGAGTGTTTCGAATGAAAACCTCGGAGACGACTATAATTTGAAACATTTTTTTGACAAAACTTTGTAATGAAAAAATATTTCATTTTGTCATCACATGTCTATCGTGTATCGGCTTTATTGTCAAACATATGGGCATTTGTTCGCAATTTTGTGAGTTATGAAAGGGTTTGTATTGAATCCAATGAAAGACTCCTGTAATGTGAGAAATGAAGAGTGAATGAAAGGAGGGCAACAAATATTTCCCTTTTTTTACTGCTATTCCCCTCTTTTATTGAGCAAACCTAAGGGCCAACTGTTCTCTTTAAAGACTTTAAAATATTTAAATGTCTGTCAACTCATTCAATGTGTGAAACTATTGCCATTGTGAACACCAATTTTTATCATTTAGTATATTCTTAGTTTGATCAATTCAGTTTAATGAAACATTTTACCGTAGTTAGATTGTCTACTAAAATATCATAAAATAGACATTTATTATATTATATGAATAATATTTTATTAATTATTAGTTATTTTGAACACTATTACAAGAGAATATAATAAATAATAGACAAAACACTTTGTAATATTAATATTTAAGATAGTATAACCATTGTACTTACCTTTCTACAACTTTCAGCAGATATGATAATATGATAGTTTTACAATTTCAAAATATCATAGTACAGTAAATCTTTTTCTATTGCCCGATGTTATCATGTTGTTCAGTGACTTTTCTGAATGCATTTAATGAACAGGTATGCAAATTAGCACATCTTAATTAGAATATGAGAATAGTTAGTTTATAAAATAATAGTAATTTAATATAAGATTGCAGGCATAATTTTACTNTGTTCAGTGACTTTTCTGAATGCATTTAATGAACAGGTATGCAAATTAGCACATCTTAATTAGAATATGAGAATAGTTAGTTTATAAAATAATAGTAATTTAATATAAGATTGCAGGCATAATTTTACTTTATATGCTTATTTGATCTCTCTCTCTCTCTCTCTCCTCTCTCTCTCTCTATCTCTCTCTCTCACACACACACACAAAATTCTGTATAATAAATTATAAGTAAACTTGATTTTAGACTATTGATTATTACAGAATGTTAATGTTATAAAGACATCATTGTTATAATGCATTAAAATTCCTTAGATTTAAATCATTATTAGATAACGCGATTTAAATGTGTTTATATTTTAAAGTTATTATAGCTTTGTAAAATT
>CAJPVJ010000256.1:0-30229 GCA_905397405.1 Oppiella nova
TGTGGTAATACAACCGCCCTCTATGCCCGACCAACTCATCCGACACACACCTAAACTCATATTCGAGGAGTTATTCTCATTGACAGGAAGTCTCATTAGTTTGTGGTTTGGCTTCTCTATCATAATGTTGACGGATGTCTATTCAGTTGTGACCAAACATTTTAAACAATATATTAATATTAATATTTTTTCTCAAAATTTAGTTATAAAACTTTCTCCAAAGAAATGTGAAAAAATACCAAAATCTAATTTATTTGTTCATTCAAATCAGAGATCTAATTTTAAAAATAACAATTTTTTGAATTCATAATCTAAATTAAAGTTAAAGATATAAAATATATTAATCATTTCATTCTCAAATATTTCAATTTCATATATTATTTATAGAATTTTAATTGTATATGAAAATTTAATTAATTTAAATAGGTTGTTTGTACCTATTTGTTTAAGACTTTTATTAATAATAATTTATTTATTCTAACTTATCTTATTTTTATTATGAATACACTATAAAATAAATGTAAATACAGAATTTCATTATTGACCAGTTACTACAGTATGTTCACAAAATAGTGTTTATGCAGACAATATAAACACATTTAATAGTAAAATTTAACTTAAAATATGGATTTTAAAAGGTTGAAAATTAATTATCTATTCAAGATAATATGTTTGGGCCTATGTTTGTATCAAATCTACACAATTTGTGAGATTTATTTCTCATTCAAAGCTGTTATTTCATTGAATTACCGCAATATATCTGAGATATCATTGCCGGCCATTACTCTAAGTATTTCAAAGTATTATCTTTTAAAAGATGAATATTTTGAAAATTTTACTTTTAATGCCACAGAAAGATTGAAATACTCGGAAAACATAACTCAATTCATTAATTCACTAACAATTGCCCAACAATTTAATGCATTATATTCAATGGACCAAATATTTTATCATTGTTCAGTTTTGAAAACAATCCTAAGTATTAGTTATACAGGCGATGATGGGGTCAATTGCAGGGACATATCGCCCATTCAAAAATCCATTGATTATTATTCAATGTATTTCACATATTTTACTCAATTTGATGGACAACAGGATAAAAGATTCATCATATCTTACAAAGAGCACAGATTTAGAGATTTCACTCAAAATATGATCTTAATTAGCATTAAATTAAACATCCATTCACTTCATCTCTACTTGCATTCACGGAAAGACCGATTATTTCGGTATGATATCAGAAAAATTGGATCTGAGTTCTCCTTTAAGGAAAACGGTATCTCTTTTATGAGATATCGTAAGACAAGTATCCATTCATTGCCAAAGCCCTACGAAACCGATTGCTTTGACTACACCTTAAAAGGATATTTCTCTAATGATGAGTGTATTGTTGACTGTAGACTCAGACAACTGACATCCAGACTCAGACACCTGAATGAATGGCCAGGAAATTATCGGACGTCTAATGTGTCGGATAATCGCAAGTTTGCTGATATTCTCTCCAAATATTATCATAACAATCAAACGATGGACATTGAAATCGGAGTTTATTGTCAAAAGCATTGCAAATCTTATGTCGACTGTTACTCAGAAACGTATGATATTAAAGTGGACCATTATCATCATTATAATTATAGCAGCAAATGGATAGTAATAAACCCCCCTGCCACACCCGACCAAGAGCTTAGGTATTTGCCACAAACATTAACGGTTGAGTTCCTGACATACATCGGGAGTACTATCAGTCTATGGTTTGGTTTCTCAATCATCACATTGACTGATGTCTGTCCACTGGTTTGCAGATATTTAAGTCAAATGATTTATATTAGAGTTGTTTCAAAAATTAAAAACTTTTATCACACTAATAACATTATGTTTAAGTTTGTTAATAAACGAAACAAAGTTACAAATAAAATAATCAAAACAACTAATTAATATCATATATAAATGTCTTACAATAAAAATATTGATGCTAAAATCTAATTTATCATTTGATTTATAATTTATAGTTCATTTGAGTAAAAAAATATTTGTATGTTTTAAATGACATGTCTAAATATTTATTTGTAATGAAATTAAAATTAATAAAATGATTACAAACTATAATCAAAATTGTAGATTATATTTCTTGTTCATCATTTGGTTTCTCAGTCATCACTTTGACTGATGTCTGTCCACTGATTTACAGACATTTAAGTCAAATTAATTATATAAAAATTGTTCAAAAAAAAGTTAAAAGCTTTGAATACATTTGATATCTGATTTTATTTGTAGTTTAATTAAAACATTTTTATAATTAGTATTAAAACTGATTTTTTTATATAAAACATGAGATTTTATACAGAATTCGCTAAAACATTACAATTCATAATACAAAATACGATTACATTTAAGCATTAATTACAAAATTAAAAAATGTTTGATAAATGACTTAAAAATCTTTTAAAGCAAATGTTAAGAAATGAATGACAAAACAATTGACACAAATCATAGGAATCTACAGAATATTGGTACCACTTTTGCTATCATTAGACAACTGTTTGGCCATCAAATCAATTCTAGTATCTCTTTCTAAGACAATCGAAACATTCTTCAAATGCAATCCATTCCTCCATTTCTTGTGGTCATTGTCTTCAACGACTTCGCCGTTTGTTTGCATCGATTTGTTCACAAACTCTATTAACTCGAACTCCAGTTTCCAATCATCTGTTGATATCTTGTTACAGATCTGTGAATCCGATTGTCTAACCACTTGATCTGATCGATGGTTCACTGGTTTAGACACTTCTATTGGTTCTTCGAGTCGAGTCATAGCAACTGTGAATGGTTTGCAATGATATGAAAGCAGTCTTGATCTCCAATTCAGACCAGTCTTTCGCCGCAACCTCTTCTCCAGTGATTGTCTTCGAGTGAATCCGTAGGCGAAGTGGTCTTCATTTAATGCTTCACTCAATTCCCACTCAATTGCCTTCATTTCGATATTCCTCGGCAGCCATCGATTGAATCCATTGACATGTCTTTGCAATAGATTCAAAAGCTTCTCACTATTGGGGTAAGAGATCTTCGGAACCGATTGAGTGGACAACCCGTGAACTATTCGCTGAGACAATGGTCTGAATCCCAATGTAGTGGACAAAGTTTGAGACAATTTTGAGGTCATCTCCAGGCGTGATATGAACCGTAAGATTCGATTCTTTCGATTCATTTCCCTTAAGTTCTGCTCATTTAATGGACTAGACTTTGGTCTCAATCGGAGTCCAAGTCTTTGTCTATTCCTCGACTTCTTTGGCTGAGTTTTACCACTCGTTTGAATCGATAGACAATTCTGGCGTTCAATCACTTCCCGATCGACTAATTGTCCACCGATTCTGGAGATTCGTCTTAAGGGAAACCACTCTTTAAGTGAATTCATGGGTTTTGCGACCAATTCTGTGGTTTGAATGACATTTAAATATCGCATAAATTCTTGCGATTCAATGCAATGGATGTCTCTCTCGATGGGCTCTTCGACGGCAACAACAGGTTTGTGGCAATACTTGTCGTAAAACTGTTGGTCGTATTGAGCGATCTTTTCATTGGAAAGCCTTTTGAGGACAACCTTTGGGTGCAAATCAATGCAACACTCGTTGTGGTGTTCAGTGAATCCAAAGTCTGTATAAACTCTTGATTTGGATCTCATTTTTGGGGTCAAATGTCTGTCCAATCAATTGATGTCTGAGAATAAGATTAAGATTATAGGGATTAACATAGGATTATAGGATTATAGGCTTATATTTGGTATAAAAGTTTGTAAAGTTTTAAAATAATTGAATAATTGATTCAACCATTCGTTAAATACATACAAAAAGGGTTCAAATATTGAAAGTTTAAGTTTTCAATATTTATGGATAGTATCCGTGAAAATGACTTAAAAAATAAAAATTAAGATAACAGCCAAACGTTTCGGTGAACACTGTGACTGTGAAGGGCTAACATGTTATGAGATATGAGAATATATTTGACTAATCATTACATTTGAAAACTAATAAATTGACTTTTTCTGTGGGGAAGGCTATAGACGGTTGAGTCGTTCAGTGACCGATGGTGTAGTGAACGGTCACTCATAAACTCGCGACAAAACTTTGTGAGCAATAAGAAAGCCTACAGAGAGCACCGGTATGTTTACACTGGTGGTTGGTCACCAGTGCTGCCCTCTCGTCAATAGCCTGAGTAGCGTTGGTCACTGCCTGTCCTCACTCTTACCGACTGAACCGTCGATAGCGACCAGTTTAGGGATCTGCCGATCGCACCCTCCCGTCCTATTACAGGCAGGGCTTAGGCCTATTCGAGGCAACCACTGAACCACTGCCCGGGCGGTCAGTTGTCTGAGCCGTGGCGTGGATTCAATGAGAACACGAGGCAATCAAATGAACCTTTATTTTGATGGCAATCACAAGAGTGTCGGGAAAATACTTTTTAGAAAAACAGGAAATACACATATTTTGGGCGATTATTCATATTTTTTCGTTAAAAGCTATTTCATTTGTCATATATTCATGTTTTTGAGAGTAAAATGAGTCAGAATGAATAAAACTAATAATATGAATGAATGCACATACATGTATGTTTCAAAATAACAGTCCAATCGCAAAATATGAGGTTAAGAAAAAGTTTTTATAAGCAGGGGTTAGCGTTTATATGAGTAACCTTTTGCGTACGTAATTATTGAATGACCCTTTATAAGGATTATAATTAACAAAACAAGGTTGACTTGAAGCCAATCAATACAATACGCTTTTCTAGTTAATGTTAATTAGAATTGTGACGCAAGCAAACCGTTAGTCACTCGCAGTCGCCATCGTTTTCATTATCCTTTTCCGTTAGGTGGAGACGCGTTAGTCGACACTAACTACTAATCTATTGTATCGTTTAATCCGTATTTCTTTTAATAAATCATTTTAAATCCGTAAATCGCATATAATTTAATGACCGATTGTCGGCTAATCGCCAGCAGTCGTGTCAGTATAATATTTGTAGTTGTAAATACTATAATGTAAATTTTTGTATATATCTTAAATGAATTTATCAATTAATACATTATAGAAAATATTTCTAAATTGTAAAAAAATTTAAGTCAATTTTAATTCATTGCTGAAATCTTATAAACAATCCCATAATTAAATTATGATGACCTTTACTCAAAGACGTCATTATTTGAACATTGCTTATGTCTTAACCATTTTCTCACACTCTTTGACACTCACATACACTTCCATTTCATTCTCAACTTGTACTACACGTCAGTCGACTTCAATCACTCGTACAGTAAAGTCGCACTCACCCTAACTCCCACTCAAACACACCAAACGCCATGTCTTAATCAAATTGTATCTCAAATACCGTTCAGTCAAATCACTCAATATAAACAATAGTTTCTTATCATTAACTCGTGTCCATTCATTCAACAGTTCAAACCCGATGACAATCATTCACTCATACACTCAACGGTAACCAATGAGCCCAATGTGGAGAGTAGTCGATACGCTGACACGCGGTCAGTGCGTAACCTTTTTAACATAATTTTTGTGTTCACAGATGTCGCCACAAATGGCAATCGATGTGCATCGCAATGATCCCTAATTTACGTATAACTCAACACTTGCGACAACCCATTGATTATTGCGTATAATATATGAGTGTAATAAATGTGATTAAACCCCAACTACTGTCGCATATTGTGGGCGACAGACGTCGCACACGACTGAATAGCGTTGAGTTTCACATCCCTTTCCGCCCAACTCTCACTCCATTGTACACGCCTTACGTATCGATACTTATATTTTATACTTTTGTACGCGTTTTTTGAATTTAATTAATAAATTAGTTTGAATCGGATTTAACGCGTATTTCATCGACGAGCGGGACAGCCGCTTGCAACGGTCTGTTCCCTCAATATATTGGGTCAAACACCTCACATTAGATATAGTGATAGTAGTTTTCCATGCAGTCATATAAAATATACATTCAAATCAAGGCTAAGAAAATACACTCAAATTACAGTAAGTCAAGTACTAGAGTCGATCTGAGGTTAAGATAACTCTGAACCTAACTGTGCGGCACCGGTACCTCAACTATGACTACAATATAAAATGAAAACAATACTTACATTGAGACGAGTGTCTGATATGAGAGACAATTGAATCGCCGAACAAAACAAACTAAACATCTGTTGAATCGAAACAAACGCTCGACTCTTATATGGAAGGGATTTGTTGTGAACGGAGTCGACGCAGTAGTCGCTCAACCAATGAGAGCGTAGGCGCTGTCTTTGATATTGAGGTCAACTGTGAACATGTCATTCACATTGTGTTTCAATGGGAGAGACGTATAGCATGTGTTTGAATCGGAAATACTAGCGACACATATACTGTTACTCTATATTAATGGGTGGGTTCGCGGAGCACATGCAGAATGGGGACAACTATCGGAATATTTTAATGAAATACATGTCCGCGGACTGGCCTCCCAGTGCTGACCACGGATCTGGTATTCTCTTCGAGCGGTCACGTCCGGAACTGGAGTTATGGTCAGTTAAAGTGAGGAGTTCCCTTAGGCTTTGCCCCTAGAAAGTGAACAATAATTTCTCAAATAATATATGAATCGCGACTCGGATTACAATTAAGACTATGTTTATGAACACTGGACTCAATGATAGACTAATCGCTTGGATTATATGGCGCACCGTTACCATCGCCTATTAGACCACAAAATAGTGATTTGAATTCAATGAATTTCTATGTAATAAATTTCAGATTAGATTCGGTTACGTGTCAACACTAATTGGTGACAAAACATTAATTTTAATTCAATTAAATTATTGTATAATTAAATAAATGAATGGAAAATGGATGACATCTCCGTTCAAACCAATGATCACCAGAAGAAGGCCTCGAACCTTAACATCGGGTTCTTAAGCAGTGGACCCGTTATAAGCGGAACATATATGAGGCCCACTCGCACACCACCATTACGACGGGCTCAATGGCCAAGCTTTGTATCCATTATAATATAATTTATCCATAATTAAGATCTTTTTATACGTCAAAATGATAGTTAAGTTTAGGTCTAAACTATTTATAAAATTAAAGATTTGATTAAAATTAATAAATTGAATTGGCGATAATTGTCAACTATTCTCTGTATAGTCTCTGGTTTTATGAAATGTGATCACATAAGTGGACAGACATGCAATGTAAGGTCAGTTCAGATTAAGATTCAATTTGTTTATGAATACACCATATATTACAACAATTGTTTGAATAGATCCCTAATATTAGCGAATCATTAAAATACGGTTTACATCGACAGCGAAGGTGACGGACAGACCGCAACACCACTGCCAACAGAAATACACACATTTCGCACCTAAAGCTTCGGACACAACCCCAGGATTCACGTGATAAGCGATAGACATCTACGGATCATATGAGTGGACGGCGTCCTTCTTCTTCAGTCTTCCTCCAAGTCCTTCATTCGTATCGTTCGGTGCCTTCCATTCCACCCCATTGTCGGACTCTTTGTATGAAATCTACACAATTAATGACATTTATTTGTCATTCAAAAAATAGTCATTTCGATGAATGACCGCAATATATGTGAGATATGATTGCCGGCCATTACTCTAAGTATTCGGAAGTTTTATTTTTTAAAAGATGAATATTTTGATAGATTTTCGTTCAATACAAGCAACCGATGTTCAGAGTCACTGAACTTCAGACTCGCAAACCATTTCTCAATTCATTAATTCGCTCACAATATCTAAAATCAATAATTTTTAAAAATAATTAATTAAAAATATTAATTTCTGTGTTTATTAGAAAAGTTTTCTAAAAAATAATCACTTAATATAATTTTATTTTGTTTTTATTATAAACAATATTTTCGTTTGTTATTCTAATAAATAAATAAAATATATTAAAGTAAATGTAATGAAAGTAAACATTAGAAATATTGTAAATAAATTGTTTTATTTGAAATAACATTTTAATAAATGACATTTAAATAACATTTAAATAACATAATAAGTTAATCTATTTCTTTACGTCATACTAGTATTATTGTCTCAGATATTGTATTGATTTTCATAAAACAATTTTAAAAAGATATTACTACTGTATAAAGCTTTAATAACCAAAAAATATGAATTTTAAAAGTTTAAAAATTAATTATCTATTTATAATAGTATGTTTGGGTTTGTGTTTGTATCAAATTTGCACAATTTGTGAGATTTATTTCTCATTCAAAACAGTTATTTCAATGAATTATGTGAATATCTCTGAGATATCATTGCCGGGCATTACTCTAAGTATTCCCAAGTATTACCTCTTAAGAGATGAATATTTTGAAAATTTCACATTTAATGCAACAGAAAGATTGAAATATCCAGAAAACATTTCTCAATTCATTAATTCGCTAACAATTGCCCAACAATTTGAAGCATTGTATCCAACGGACCAAATATTTTTTCCCTCCTGGGAGTGTTTGGTCTTGAAGACAATCCTAAGCAAAAGTAAACCGGATAATGCTTATGACAATTGCAGTGCTATATCGTCCATTCTAAAGTCAATTGATTACTATTCAATGTATTTGACATACTTTTCCCAATTTGATGGACAAAACAATAAAAATTTCATCATTTCTAATAGAGAACACAAATTTAGAGATTTTACTCAAAACATGATTTTAATTGGTGTTAAGTTAGACGCACTTTCAGTACATATTAATTTTCATTCAAGAAATGAAAAGGTAATTCGTTTGGATGAGTCGCGACCGGGAATTGGATTCACGTTTGATGACCAATACATCACTTATATATCATATCACAAGATAACTGTGCATTCATTGTCCAGACCTTATGACACCGATTGCTTTGATTACAACTTAAAGGGCTATTACTCTAATGATGAGTGTATAGTCGACTGTAGACTCAAACAATTGATTCAGAGATTGAAGCATTTGAATGAATGGCCCGGAAATTATCGCACGTCTAATGTGTCGGATAATCGCAAGTTTGCTGATATTCTCACCAAATATTATTATACCAATCAAACCATGGACATTGAAATTGGAGTTTATTGTCAAAGTCATTGCAAATCATTTGTCGATTGCTACTCAGAAACATACGATATTAAAGTGAATAATTATCCTATTAATGAAAAATATAAATTTATTGTAATCAATGAGCCCTTCACTCCGGACCAAGAGCTCAGGTTTTCACCACAATTATTAACCGTTGAGTTCCTGACATACATCGGAAGTACTATCAGTCTATGGTTTGGTTTCTCAATCATCACTTTGACTGATGTCTGTCCACTGGTTTTCAGATACTTAAGTCAAATTGTTTATATAAGAATAGTTCCGTACATTAAAAACTATTATCACAATAAGATAACAGTTAAGTTTTTTATTAAATCAAACAAAGTTACAAATAAGGCAATCAAATCAGAGCACAATACACAAACTGCAAATATCTGAATTAATTAAACATTAATAAGTTTTCAATTTATAAAAATCATTCAAAGATATTGAACTGAAATAAGTGAGAGTTAATTATAGGACACATTTGGAGGAATGGTATGGGAATTGAGTGCAATATCTTTGATTTGAATTAAACATTAATAAGTTTTCAATTTATAAAAATCATTCAAAGATATTGAACTGAAATAAGTGAGAGTTAATTATAGGACACATTTGGATGAATGGTATGGGAATTGAGTGCAATTAACCCGTTGTTCGTCAGCAATGGAATCACTGATGAATTTGTCGACCGCTGTCGACTCGTTTTTGAGGCATATTTTCTGTCATTTATAACAATATATTGTTAATAATATAATAATTAAAAATATTACACGTGTTCAATACCTGTGCAAAGCCCTCAATACAATCGGCGACTTCCCAGGAGGCACAACAGGCGGCCTTAGATTTGGGGTCAACGGGTGGCTGGAGGTGCCAATCGCTTATTGCCTTAAAAGCGCAGTATAGCGTCTCGTTTGGCATTTTCTTGAGACAACTTTCAACCAAAGGGTCGGCAACAGGATCCGGACGGTTGAGTAGGTGCTCATAGAATAGGGCCGAAGCACTCATACAACTCATGACAACCAGACCGCAGAAGAATACAATTGAATTCATGGCTTGATTTAGAGGTTTATTAATAATAACTTTAATTCATACAAAGTATTGATATATTTGTGCGAATGTTATGTTATTTGTTGTTTTGTGGCACTTCTTGTGTCTCCTTATATATGATTTCAAAATATGAATATTTCATACAAACAAATAAATTTTCATAATTATGGTGAAATCAATTGTTCGCTCAGAAAATCTTCCTAGATCAAACTATAGTATACAGATAATAAGTTCATTGAGCATTTTATCAGAGTTTGTTTAGTATATTATTGCATTGTTTATTATTTGTTTCTTTGTTTGGTATGATTTTAGTAAAAGTATAGTATACCTTGATGTAAAATATATTTTATCATAATTAATAAGTCATTTAAAGGTACGAGAATATTCCTATAATCAGTCATTGATTAAGTTAATCACTATTAATGTAAGTGTGACATGAAATAAGTTTACATTTATTGAGTATGAATTAATGTTATTCTTTATAAATATGATTGCTTTCAATAGTGTAAGAATTTTGTCTTTTCATTATTATTATTATGAAAACTTTGCAAATTGTCGATAAAATGACCAGAAAAAACTAGACTTATAATGTTAAAAAAATGTATAATTTCATTCATTTTCTTATTGAATCATTAAAAAAGACATTACTTTTCATCAATAATACTGTTTTTATTCCCAAAACAAAGGCAACATTACGAAGATATTAATTAATAGAATTGGTATTAATTTTATTTTAAAATAAATTATCAAAACATTTCTAAAAACATGTATCAAATGATAATAATATTTTTCATTAAATAATTTAAACAAAACGCTTTTATAAACTAGAAAATAACAAATATACATGAGTTTTACAGTATTTTATTTTATGTTCATCTGACTTTTATATGTGATCTTTCAAAATAAAACCCGGATTATATATAGGCTATGAATTGAAAGATTTTTCATTGAAACCAATGAAAAATCTTTCAATTCATAGCCTATATATAATCCGGGTTTTATTTTGAAAGATCAGATATATGAATAATATAAATTATAAACAGTATACTATATTATACACAAATTAAATTATACAGGTCGGTTAGACACGGCTCTGGTGGTGGGCACTAATATGCAACAGGACCAGTCAAGTATGCGCTTATTTCAGGAGTTAGGTATGTGTTCATCGCGTGGTGTGTCGGCCCCACTGGACGGGGAGGCCGACGGGTTTGTGAAGAGCGAAGTCGTCGGCTGTCTATTACTGCAGAGAAGGGCGAACGCGCGACGCGTTTACGCCGCCATACGTGCGGTCCGTGTGAACAACGATGGATACAAAATGGTCGGTATGTTTCGCCCATCAGGTGCCGCACACGAGGCGCTTATTACCAATACGGTGGCCGACGCGGGCATTAATTCGTTGGAGGTAACCTATGTCGAGGGACACCTCACGAGCACCAAGGTGAATAACTTGTGATTTTGATTTTCATGTTAGAAAATAGTGTTTGCTTATTTTCGTGTTATTGCTCAAGCTTAATGACTTTACTGAATATTATTTCATAGAATCCAGTGGGTTTAATATATATTCATTAATACCCTGAATATGCGAGTATAATCCGCGGATTATCTGAGAAAAAAGTGATTTCTGAAAATTATAACGGGGCGTACTATACGCGGATGCGTATAATGTGAACAAAAAAATATTATTTTCAGATTAATATTTATTCATAAATTTTTGGCACCAACTCTTGTTACCACTGAAGTCTGTTATATTAACTCAAACACAACATGTTTTATTTTTTTTAAAATTTCTACCAATAATTAGTTTCATGCAAACCGACCTGTCCAAGGAGTCAAACTTAGAGTCAAACTCTCACACGTTTTTAATATCTTTCATTAGTATACATATTAATATAGTACACATTAGTGTGAGTGAAAGATATAAAGTATTAAATAAAATTATAAACTGTAATATTGAAATAAAGTATTTATTTTAGTATTTTTATGTTTTATATGTTGACTAACTCATAGAAATGATTAGACTCCATTAAGGGAATTCTTAAATACTTTTAAAACTCTAATCCTATACTAAAAAAGCAATATTCAAATATCTAGAAATTACATATTTTCAGGTGGCTTTGAACATTGTAAAATTAGTAATAATATTTGTGTTTGTTAAGAGTTTTATCTACTGATAATCTATATGAAATATATAAATTTTTTGTTTTTTAATATTTTAGACAGCACTGATCTATACTGTAAGCAATATACGATATTTCAAACTTTTTATGCACATATTTAAGTATTACAGTCTATGCGTACTATATGCCGATACGTATTATATGAGACAAAAACATAATTTCTCGATAATTACTGACTGCGGATTATACGCCGCATATGTACTATACCCGCATATTCAGGGTATTTTCAAATTGGTTCATAATATGCAGCGATTCATTAAATCGAGGTTGATAAAAAGCAGTGGAATTTAACATTAGGTCTATGGGAAATAATTTTGGTACTTAAAAATATTACATAGCTTAGGCACCAAGTGTAATGAAAACTCATTGTATCAAATTAAAAATGCCTGGTTAACTAAACCTTAGTTAATTTATTTTGTATTTAAAATTATTATTAAGCCTAATACTATAAAATTTTAAATAGATATAAATTTAAATTAAACAAGGTTGGTGACCTTGAAGAAGTTAAAGCAATTTATAGTGCGTATTGCAAAATACCCGGACGCAAATCACCATTGCTAATCGGGGCGTTGAAAAGTAACCTGGGACACACTGAGGCCGGCTCCGGGATGGCGTCCATTATAAAAGTGTTTATATCCTATGAGAATGAATGCATTCCTCCGAACATTAATCTCAATCAATTGAAAGATGAATTGGCGGTATATTTCCCGCCACTAATGCCTGTCTCAAAACTACAACAATATGTGCCTGGTCAGTTAGTTACTTACATTAAATACATTATTTTAAAGTAAATAAAAATAATATTAAAATATAAAAATATTTCACATGGAAAAAGAGTATAAAGATATGTAATGTTTTATTCTCACAAAAATTGTTTATTTATTTAGGTTTGGCTGCGATTAGCAATTTAGGAATGGGTGGCAGTAATGCACACATAATACTCGAACCCAACTATAAGTTGTTAAGCAATGATGGCTTAAGAATAGCACAAACTATACCCAGAATTGTCAACATTTGCGGCCGAACTCAGCAATCAGTCAAACATATCATGGATTTCATTGAAAACAATCCCAAGAAAATCACAAATCATTTTTTGGCACTTTTAGGACAAACCATGAAACACACGCCTAATGTTAACTCAACGGGAATGCCATATAGAGGTTAAAATCCTTACATTGTTTAAAACTAATTACTTAATCTTAATGTAATAATTATTATAAGGATGCCTGACTTGTAATCAGGAGGTTCCGGGATCAAGTAGTCCTGGGCGCGACCTTTTGATGCAATTTGTTTTTTCAATAATATATAACAGAAAACGATAAGAAAATACCGAAGGGTTTGATGGCAGTCGTGGGTCTCTCTAAGGCTGAGACTTTAAAATTGTGTCCAAAAGGGGTTCAAATCGGGTGCCATAATTCAAAAGACAGTGTTTAAAACTAATTACTTAATCTTAATGTAATAATTATTATAAGGATGCCTGACTTGTAATCAGGAGGTTCCGGGATCAAGTAGTCCCGGGCGCGACCTTTTGATGCAATTTGTTTTTTCAATAATTTCTAATACTTGCCCCATTTATCTGATATAAAAATAAGTTATTGAAAAACATCAAATAATAATTATTATTCGAAATTAAAATTTAATTTATTTTTATTTTAGGTACAATCATAATTAAGGAAATAAGTGATGAAAACAATGAAATAAAATTCGAGTACAAGAAACAGATGGGAGTTATGAAAGACAAGACTTTGAGACCCCTTTGGTTACTGTTCCCCGGTTTGGGCGGACAATGGCCTGCAATGGCTAAGGCTTTGATGCCAATCAAGATATTCGCCGATAAAGTGGAGGAATGCCATCAGATTTTGGCTGAATTTGGTGTTGACTTAAAAAAATTGTTTGAAGTGATGAAAGCCATAGACATCACACCCGACGGCATAATCGGCCACTCGTTTGGTGAGATCGCCTGCGCTTACGCTGACGGATGTCTGTCCACAAGGGATGCTATGATTGTCACGTATTTCAGAGGATTTATAACAGAAAACGATAAGAAAATACCGAAGGGTTTGATGGCAGTCGTGGGTCTCTCTAAGGCTGAGACTTTAAAATTGTGTCCAAAAGGGGTTCAAATCGGGTGCCATAATTCAAAAGACAGTGTTGTTGTATCAGGTACTATTATTATATTATATATATAATACATATTATATTTAACATTAAAATCACTTTCAGGGCCGACAAAAGAAATGAAAGAAATGATGAAAACATTGGAAGAAAAGGCAATATTTGTGCGTCAATTAGATAGCAATGAATTGCCATATCATTCACAACATATCAAATCCAGTGCACAGCCTATGAGTGACGCCATCAAGAAATACATACCAACCCCTAAACTCCGTTCAACGAAATGGTTGTCCACAACAGTCGTTGCCACAGATATTGACGATAATCTTAGATATGCCTCAGCCCAGTATTTCTCATTTAACTTAATAACCATGGTGAATTTCTATGAAAAATTACTCGAACTTCCAACCGATGCCGTAGTCCTTGAATTGGGTCCGCATTCATTGTTTAAGAAAATAGTCACCGAAACCCTTCCCAACTCTACGTACGTATCGCTCATTAAAAAGGACTCAAACGATACAAATCTGGATATGTTTTTATCCGGATTGGCGACATTTTACGAATTGGGTTACAATCTGTCGATCGAGAACTTATACCCCCGAGTCGAATGGCCGGTGCCGAGGGGTACGCCATCTATTGGATCACTCATCAAATGGGATCACAGTCATGAATATCCAACTATTAAGTACGATATATGCAACAAGGCCAACTCATCCGACATGACAGTTAAAATTAATTGTCGCTCAACTGAAAACCAATTTTACCTGGATCATTGCGTAGATGGATCCCCTATATTCCCGGCCACAGGTTTTTTAATGTTAGCCTGGCGTAAGTTGGCCGATAATATTAGCAAACTATGGCTAAATGTACCTGTTATATTTGAACACGTACATTTTAACCGTGCAGTATTTTTATTGATTGATGCACCTACGATTCTCACAGTTAAACATAATAATATAACAGGTATTTGACTATATATTATAATTCTTTATTAGTATTATCTTGCTAATTTTGCATTTAAAAAATTCGAACTAATGACCATAAACTAAATCTTACAATAAATTCTTCAACATATTGCAAATCTTATAAAGTTTAATTAACTTGTTTAGTAAATACAGTTATATTCAGTGAGCTCCATTTATTGTAAAATTATTTCAAATAATAATCTATACACTATACAAAGATATCTAATTCTACTTATTTTCAATGATAATTATAAGAGTCAAATATTTAAGATTACAGCCTATAAAAATAAATAGTGTTATTAGAAATAAAAACATGAAAATAAATCTATATTTTAAACATTTTTCTTATTTGACCATTTTGAATATCAATTTTTTGGGATATAATCTCGAAAATTTTATAATCTATTTATTAGCTATTTTAGTAACTTTGAAAACAATAATTTTGCAAAATATTTACAATCTTGCTTTAATTCATAGAAATAAATGGATAAATAGGCTCTTACGAACGAAAAACTAACCAGAATACATTCAAAAGTAGTTTATAATTAAAATTTTCTATTGTATGCTTAATTATAACTCAATTTATAGTTGTATATAATTATATAATTAACAAAATAATTATAAATTAGATAATAAAGTTTTCAAGATTATGTATTTCGAGATTTTACTTTTCTAGATTTCGTTTTTGAAAATTTTATTTTGAAAATTTTGAATGTGTACGTTAAAAACCAATTTTATTAATTTTTAAAAACACACCTAGATGAATTTTCAATATACGAAAATGACAACCTATGCGTTGCGGGTAAAATACGGACTCTCTCGGGTGATGACGTCTTCCCAAATCAGTACGAGTTGGGAACGGTAACTGAAAACATATATACGCTGGAAAGGGGTGACATCTATAAGGAGTTACACATTATGGGTCTGGACTACGGCCCCAAATTTCAGCGACTGTCCAAAGTGGGCACAAACGACTTCAATAGGTTTGACGGTCGGTGCGAATGGGACGGCAACTTTGTCACATACATGGACGCACTGTTGCAGTGCATGATGTTTGCAGTGCCCATACGTCAGGTACAGGTGCCGGTTATGGTGCGCGAGTTGCGTGTCGATCCCCGGGTGCTATTTGACGCCATTCGCCGGTACAAAATGGATAGCACGTTGACACCGGAAAGTGATATACTGACAAATGAGCATGATACATCTGTAGTACCAGCAACGTTACCGGATGATGGAAACGACACCGACAGCGATAGATACCGTGAGAGGTATGCTAATTATAGGGCTGACATGCCGTGGACTTTGGATATAGGGTACCGGACTCTGACAGCTCCGGGCGTTGAGGTGTCAGGACTCATGACTCGCTCGATAGCCCGACGCTCTAACGCTACGGATTTGGTGTTAGATTTGTATGAGTTTTGTCCCAACGATGACACGGCAGCCATCGATCACCACATATCCACACCTATTGTCAAGTATTTAGAGGTGACTCTCTCTCTCTCTCTCTCTCTCTCTCTCACAGAGTCACCTCTAAATACTTGACAATAGGTGTGGATATGTGGTGATCGATGGCTGCCGTGTCATCGTTGGGACAAAACTCATACAAATCTAACACCACACACACTGTATATACATTCATACATACAATCTATCAATTACTTACTTTCACTAATTCTAGCATACAATTTATTTTATTATGTTTAATAGGTGTGCAAATCATTTGCCATAAAAGTGAAACAAATTGGTTTCAAACAAATGAAATGTGATTTCAATTACCAGTCGATTAGAGATGAAATCATACGAGAGTATAGAAATGAAAATAATGAAAATCATGTAATGTTTCGCATATTTGATAAAATTCTGTCAGAAGTTATAGATAAGAAAAATAAAATAAAGACTTCAAATGATTTGAACGAAATGTTGACTGAAATCCAAGCGAATCCTAAATACGATATGAGTAAAGATGTCATAAACCAGATCTCAAAGAATGAGCGAATGATTAGATCTCTTGTTGACATCGTTTGCGAAAACTATTTGAACGCAAAAGAGATAAAAGTGACTGAAATTAATTTAAGCCATAATTTGCTTTACAACGAAATAAATCAGATTATCCTTCGTTTCTATTTAAAACACGTGGCCATCGACTATAACCTTGTTGTGAAATCAAAGAATGATTTTAAACATATTAACAAAGATATCAAGGAATGGGATCTAAGGGATAGACTACGACTAAAACCGTCACATTTAGTGATAATGAGAGACACACCGGACTTATGGCCAATAGATTTGCAGACATTTATACAAGACTTGTATGACTCGATCCAATCAAACGGATTCCTATTAACGGTATTCCGCTATAAGTTTACGGAACCGGAGATCGCATTGAACTCATTGAACGGAAAGCCATTTCTCAATAACACTGAATTGGATTCACGATTAAAACGGTTTAAATTGATTGCAAATAATGTTGGATTTCTACTGATTGGCAACAAATACGATGGCATCGGAACAGTAACTCTTTTATTGAGAAAAGTTCAAAAAGACATTCAAATTCCGGATATAAATAATATAATTAATATTAACAGCGATTATAAGCAATGGTTTGAAATATTAAAAGAAAAAGCCATACGAGCTATAGATGAGGAGAATTATAACCAAAATGTATGGCTCGTAGCCAACGACTCGTCCATTAACGGGATAACAGGTCTCATGAATTGCTTGCGATTAGAACCGGGAGGAGAGAACTGGAGATATATTTTCAATTACGACAGCACTGGTAGTCCAATGGATATAGACTTCAATGTCAGCCCTTATAGCGATATATTGGCCAACGATTTGGTGGCGAATGTCGTGAAAGAGGGAAAAGTGGGAACTTATCGACACTTAAGACTTCCCACGGATTACGACAAATGCCTCTCAAATGACTATCACTTAAATATGGGACAAACGCGTGATATATCGGGACTTCAATGGTATGATTCGCGACATATTTGTGAACTAAAGACTTCGTTTAATCCGTTTAATATTGAAATCAACAAAACTAGAGTAGAAATATACTATTCAGGCATTATATTTAAGGACGTAATGCTAGTTTCAGGTAATACAGTAATTCAAAACAATAACTTAACATGCTAATAACAATTTTACTATTGTTTTTTATCAAAGGTCGTTTACCAAGTAATGATAATATATTTTCCGATTGCACATTTGGTTTTGAATTTGTCGGTCGTAGGGTTGACACCGGGGAACGGGTGATAGGGGTGGGAATGGAGAGATGTGTGGGCACATCATAAATACGGTTACTCCTCAAGGACTGTGGGCATGGGCTCGTGACCAGATACCGACTCCGCCACTGATAAGAGCACTTAATAGATTGTAATATAATGCCAGAGTAATTTTCCCGATTAAACTTTGTTCCTAAATATGCCTAATTTTACAGTAAATTAGCAAATAATAAGTTTATGAAATTAATAAAATAAATCATATTTCAAATGATGTATTAGAATTAATATCAAAAGATATTTACAGTATATATAATTACTAACTAATATTACAAATATGTATGGCTAAACTTATAACGCTATTATTAATAGCCTACTAATATGGTTTGGCTGACGAGATTAATTTTAGTAAACACATAATTAATATACTTATATTCACAATTAAAAAAATTATCACTAAACAAATTGAAATTGATTGATATTTACATTAAATATTTTAAAGATTATGTAATAAACTTTTAAAACAATTCATATGTTGATGGTTACTAAGTTGAAACATTAAAAACTAAACGGTACTAATTGTTCTAGATCATATTAAAATATAAATAGTTATACACTGTATTATGCGCTCATTAAAAAACTAATTTAAAGTTTATTATTAAACTTACTTTAAAATGTATGTTTGCTTTACATAGGAGAGAGTATACTCATCCATTCAGCGGCTGGAGGTGTGGGACAGTCGGCTATAAACATGTGTCTCCACTACGGGTGCGATATCTATGTGACGGTTGGGACGGAAGAGAAAAAGCAATTCCTTGTGAAGGAGTATAACATTCCTGTGAACCGGATATTCAACTCAAGAGATATTCTCTTCAAGAATCACATCATGAAAGCGACGAAAGGACGCGGAGTTGATATCGTACTCAACTCCCTGTCCGGTGACAAACTGGACGCTAGTATTGAGTGTTTAGGTATTAGCGGCCGGTTCGTAGAGATAGGAAAGTATGATATGTTTCACAACAAGAAGATGGAAATGTATGACTTCTTAAAAGACATTCAGTTTAACGCTGTATCCGCTGATATCGTTATGAGAAGTAATGTCGCATTTTTTCAAGAGTTTTACGATTGGATGCATAAGAATTGTACGAATGGTTGCGTAAAACCAATCAATTATACGGTATTTAATGCTTCGGAGGCCGAGAAGGCGTTCCGATTCATGACAACGGGTAAACACATCGGGAAAGTAGTCATCAAAATGAGAGACGAAGAGATGGATAGACAGCCACTGAAAGCCATTAAACCGGCCGTCGATATGATGGTTACGGTTAAGACGTATTTTAATCCAAACAAAGTCTATATAATAACTGGAGGTTTAGGAGGATTTGGTCTGGAATTAGTTCCCTGGATGCTGTATAAAGGAGCAAGGAAGTTTTTAGTTACTTCTCGAGCGGGGATTAAAACAGATTATCAACGCTTTATTTACAACAGACTTCAGAGTTATTATAAAAATTTTAAGTATTTTTTCTCCGATTATATCATATCGACCGCCGATTGTATGACTATTGAAGGCACACAACAACTCCTAAAAGAGGCCCAAAAGTTGGGACCCATTGGAGGGGTATTTCATTTGGCACTTGATCTCAAGGATTGCTTTATAGAGAAGCAAACGTTTGATAAGTTTTGTTCGTCTATTGATACCAAACATAAGATTTTCGCAAATTTGGATCAATTGACCCGAAAATTGGACTATAAATTGGATTATTTTGTCGTATTTTCATCGGTCGCCAGCGGTAAAGGAAACGGAGGTCAGACTAACTACGGGTTTGGGAACTCTATGTGTGAACGCATTTGTGAACAAAGACGAAGAGATGGATTGCATGGTCTGGCCGTACAGTACGGACCCATCGGTGATGTCGGAGTGTTTGAGTCCTTAGAGTTGCAATCATTTCAACGGTCGGTCTTTGCTTTGACTGTAATTGAGAAACAGCGGATCCACTCGTGTTGCGATGTTTTGGACAAATTATTGGCAATTAATACACCGATTGTCACGTCATATGTGAGTTATCTATTCAAATATGATATTCACATATTGTCATAATTTTTTTGTGAATCCGTTTTTGTGTTAAAAACATAATTTTAATCAATTGTTAAATTACTAGCAAATTAACAACACATCAAACATTATCGGTGCGAAAAGCAATGAAAGCCGTCGATTAGTCGACAACTTATGGCGCGCACTGGGCATCGACCCGACCATTACGCCCAACCACCTAACCCTCGGTGAGATAGGCTTGGAGTCCATGTTTGCCATCGAAATACAGCAACTATTAGCCAAACAGTGGAACGTCAACCTGACTCTCAACCAATTGAAAACCGTAACCATTGGTATGTTTAAGGAGTACGAAGCGGGTAATGGGACCGGTATACGACAACACCTGGATGAAATTAAATCATTTCGTAACTCTATGTTAAAACAAAAGTTTGTGATTCCTGTCAATAAGTATATCCGACTGAACGATAAGACGGTCGGACGGCCCGTGTATTTCATGCCAACACTATTCATCAACTTTTCACTCTTTGAAACGTTGGCCCAAAGGCTTAATCGACCGGTGATTGGCCTCAACTGGACCCGGGAGGTGAGCGCAATGACAACCAGCGTACAGGTGCGCCAGTACTACTCCGACCTACTGGACCAACTGGTCCCTAACGGGCAGTACGATGTGGTCGGCTATTTGGATACGGCGTCCCTCTGTTCGGAGTTAGTGCTGAATGGGAGGGCAGTTAAGGGGGTACTCGTCGAGCAATTGGGTGAACACGTGATCGACGAGCAAATGAGCGATGACTTTATGATTGAGTTTATGCTGAGAATGATCTCCAATGAGATACCAAACGCCGTTCGCGAGCGTATTGTACGAGCGATGAAAAATGTGCCTGATACAAAAGCCAAGATATCCACCTTGGTCACACATATCATAGATTTATCCAACAAAAGCCTCATTGCATCGGATTTGGAGGAGATCGTTAACATAATGTTCGCCCGAATGTCAATGTTTTTGGACGATATGCGGCATAAGAGTCGCTCGTTTAGGTCGGCACTGAAGTCGACGATTGCCGAAAAGTGGGCTAAAATATCGGGAAAATTGATTATTATCCAGATGAATTTTGCACATTATATAGACGACATGATTAACAGAACTCTAGAGAAATATTCATTGCCTGACACTAAGGTTTTTACTGATTTTACTATGTTTTGTTATATATTAACGAAAAAATATTGCTGTTCAAAACACAAAATTGAACAAGAGTAGCTTCTTGCTTAATTTAATTACTAATATTTCACCACATTTTTGCTTTTATTAAAATATTTTTATTAAATTATATCTAAAACATAATTCTACTATCTAATTGATAATTATAATATTAACCAGGCTGGTGTTACAAATATACGCGTAGAATTTGTGGGCAACAAATGCAATGAAATGACCCTGTCCATATTGCTTCTCACCGAATTATACGATAAAATTGACGATTCGCTAAATGCTTAAAAATTATTCTACATTTTGAAATATCTGTCCACAAAATATGAAATAAATGAGAAAATTATTGCTTTTAAGTAAATTTACTAATAATAAGCTGCAAAGTTTGATTATGAGTATAGATTAAAAGTTATTAGCTTAAATAAAATAATTCATTAACAATATTTAAAAAGATATTATACTATAATAAGCTAGCTATGTAAATATTTAAACAATAGAATTAATTAAAAAATTTTATTGATAATGTTAAATTAATTATTTATATAGTATTTTTACTGTAAAATCAAAATCAACACACATTTCTTTGAATCATAACTTTTTTATTTTTATTAATAATTTTTATGATGAATAGAGAGAATACAATAATAATTAGTTATTAAACACGAAATATGTCTTAAATTATACATACATTTGATGTCATGTTTCGCTCATTTAATATTTTTTACAGACAATAAAGTATTTTATAATAAAAACTAAAATTATATACAAAAATGTATATAATTTAACAACTTTTTTGGTTTCAATTTTGAATAACATTTAACAAACATAAATGCCAACAAAATGTACAAGTTCAATTTAGTAAATGAGTTGAAAGAGAGAGGGTGTGTGTAATGATATGTAATCATATAGAGAGAGTAACAACAAATTTAGCAAGGTATAACAATTTTAAATGATTAGCCCGACTGTACATTAGAGAAAAGCGCCTACAGTTTTACCCTAAAACACATAAAACCATACCTTTTCACTCAATGTAAGTCGCGGCCAATACTATTGGTCCTATTATTACACTATTATTAACATAAAATCCTAGTATTTATTATTTATATCGCAGTCCGTTGTCTAATAAGCCTTTTTGCCGCCACCGCCGTAACCACCGGACACACCACCACCGAAGCTCTTGGCTCCACCACCGTATCCACCGGCGCCTCCTCCATAACCTCCCCGTCCGCCTCCGAGACCGCCACCGAAACCGCCACCAAAACCACCGGCGCCACCAGCGACACCAATACCGCGACCATCACCCCTGGCAACGATGGTCTGGATGTCCTCCTGGACTGGATTGATCTCCTGTATGATCCGTCTGTAGGGTGTGATAACCTCCCGGACCTCTTGGATGATGGGTTTGGACACCTCGTGGAACAGGTGGTGGGGCTCGTCAGCGGACGAGGACTGTTGGGTACCTCCACCGCCGCCCTCGTGAGCCTGTTGTACGTTGATGTGGGAACTGGAGCTACGGAACAGTATGTTGAGAGGTATACTGGAGGCGCCCACCTCGATGGTGGTCGGCGCTACGGCGCCCTGGGATGGCACGTCACGGTAGTCCACGCGGTGTCTGGAGATGATAGCGGCGTTGACTATACCGCCCCCTCCGCCACCGCCGCCTCCTCGTGAGAATCCACCCCCGAATCCACCGAACCCTCCGCCGCCATAACCGCCACCGCCGTATCCGCCGCCTCCGAAACCTCCGTATCCGCCGCCACCATAGCTGCCGCCTCCGAAACTGCCGCCGTATGAGCCCCCGGCGCCACCTCCGTAGCCGCCGGCGTTACAGTAGACAAAAAGTAGGGATACAATGAACGGCTATAATATAAATGTAGACATGAAGTGATTAGTCATACATCCAGGTAATAGATGTGAAGTATGATTTATGTTACTAGACAGTTTAATTATGATTTATTTTACAGTTTTTATAGTTTTATTATTATTAATTAAGTTTAATTTATTTAGATTATATTTAAAGTATTAGCAATTATTAACAAAGCCGATACTGCAATATAATACAGTACTATAGGCATAAATATAGTTGGTCATTTGAAAAATAATAAGCATTTTGCTTTTAATTATTAATTTTAAAAATAATTAATTTTAAATATTCGTGCACAAATATGGCCTATTTACTAAATTAAAAGTTTCTCTTATTAAAACCAAATCTTAAAATTTAATTTACAGCCTTTAAAAATTAAATATTAAATACTCTATAAGTAAACTATCGCTTTGCTAAATATCATACAGAATATATGATTTAATATTCAATATTTAAATAATAAAACATAGTTTAGTTTTTAATAATTCCAACAAATTACAACAAATTTGTAAATAAATACATTACTTACTTTAAACATAATTTAAAAATTAATTTGACACTACAATTAAAAATAATAAATATTGACAATACACTAGCAAATTTGAATAGTAAACTGAGGTGTAGATGCGCGGCACATGGAGTTTATATAGCCTTCCCCTTCAACCGCTAATTACATGCACGGCACCAGACGTACAGACTTAGACAATGACCACTAAATACTTAAGTGGGGGCCGGGAGAGGGGAGGGGATGAGAGAGAAAAACAGACTGTTAAGAAAAATAATAACATTATTACTACACTAACTGAAAGTGAAATCTATTTTACAGTTTTGTTTTGTTTTGTATGGCATTTGTTTGGGTATTATTTTCTCGCACTTTTTCATAATTATCTTTTAGTTTTTGCGATTTGATAGCAAAATATTATAACAAAAAACAACAAAATCATAATAAATAAAAAAGTTTTTCATTTATTGTTTTTGAATATACTGCAAGGGCTTTTGCGAAACCATTGCACACTTACACACAATACCTGTGCCCTAAGCTAACGGTGCGATCAAATAAATAGTACTGTACTGTATGTATGTAGCGATGGAGAGATAAATTTAAAATTTATTTTATTTATTATGATTTAATAGTAATACTTGTGAAACAAATACTTTGTGTTTAAGAGATGAGAGATTGTGATTATCCCGCAGACACTGCTATTATAGTGGATATTAACTGGTTATTATACGTGGGGAGTAACAAGGTATTATACAATTTAAATTAAATATTTTTACCAAAATACTGTAAAATGTATTTATTTGATGCCTTAAATTAGTAAGTAAAATATTTTTAATTTATGGGAAAACTTCCTTGCTGAGTTTATTTTATATTTATCTGTAAATTAAAATAGTATTTATTTTGTTATTTTTTAATTATTACCACCTTTATGGCCCCTCTAACTATCCTAATGGATTAGCCATTAAATTGAGACATTGAATATGTGTGGGGAGAGAGTGAGAGAGTATTTAGATTACGAGAGAGAGAGAGAGAGAGAGAGAGCATTTAGAAAAACAATAAGTATTACAATATGTTTTGTATGCAAAATCAAAAGTAATAAAAGTATTTCACGTTTGCGAATAAAAATTAGAACTCTCTCTCTCTCTCTCTCTCTCTCTCTCTCTCTCTCTATTATGTAATTCAATATATTTGTTACAAAAATTTAAATGTTTTTCTTATTGTATTTTATAAAATCGTTTTTTCATTTTCTTATACACAATACGTGTTGTAAAACATATTATAGTTTACGATATAAAGCATGAAATCACTATTATTTAATAGATTTGTTGCGAATAATACAATATTATTGTGATATTATAATAAGAAAAATAATATTTAATTATTATGTATACCGAATTTCACTATAAAAGCCTTTTTGTTATGATTGTGTATTGCATTCATAAAAAAGGATTATGGGATTAATTAATGCCAAATATTTTTGTTATTTACTTATTTGGTAATGAGATAAATCAGGCAGGTCATCATTATCTCATAAAATTTGATACTGTACAATATTGTATAAGCAATACAAATTATATGAGAATAAAATATTTTTTATTTGTCATAAAATTTTAAGCTATACTTTGAATTTTGTAAATAATTATTAAACTTTCTACAATATAGAAAAATATAAGTTTAAAATAAATATTTAACTTTTAATTAGATTCTTTTAACATCTAGCTATAAAAATTAATATATTTTAATTTATTTTGATTTTTAGTAATTAATCATAGAATTCATTAATTATATGATAATAGATGATAGGTTACACTATGAAAAATAATATATATATTTTATTTGTTTCTTATTAATCTGATTAGTTAATTACCCCACTAACATATTGGTTATTTAATTAAATAATTAGTTATATTAGAAAATAATGCATTTTAAAAATATTTAAATATGATTACCTCTAAAGTGTAATCATTTATTTTAAAACAAAATATTATTTAAAACAATAAATCATAATGTATTATGTAATACTATTTTAATAATATATTGGGAAACACCATATCATGTTTTAATGTTTAGTTTATTTATAAAAAATAATATTCATATTCATGTACATTGTACATATTCATTGTTTTTCATTATAGACTATAATTTATAATATAAATATATTACTTTGCTCCAACTTTATTAAAATTTAAATAATATGAGTTTTAGACAACCAGAGTAACGTTAGCTATTTTTTTTATATAAATTATAATTCTACTTAAAAGTCAATTATTCATACAATATTCATACGTTTAAAGTAAAACAGTAACGTTATAATTATCCGGATAAATAGCCAACGTTACCCTGGTTGTCTAAAACTTATATATTAATCTAAAAATTAAACTGTAATTTGTTTTTGATCATTTATTTAATATTTATATTAAATATTTTAAAATAATTTTGGACTATGAAAGAAATAAATTATATTAAATATTTTAAGTATATTTTTAACATTTAATTTTACTTTATAAAAATAATTTTAATTTTAAATAATGATATTATTCTACTTATATTATATAATTTTCTTACTAGACAATTTTTCTACATAAAACAAAAAATAATTATAACTTTTATCTAATATTTTGCAATATTTTTTCGAATGACCCTAGTATAATATTAACGTTATTAAATACACTGATGAGATAATTATGTAAATTATTTACTCATAAATTTTGTTAAACAGACATGCATCTACGTACAACTATTATTTATAATTATCTATTAATCTAAAACAATAAATATATTACTTATATAATTGCATTGTATTTATCCCATAGATTATCACAATGAGAGTGTGTTTGTGTGCGAGCACAGGTATGTCACCAGCAAATAGTTATATACTGTACAGTACAATAAGCATACCTGTGCTATTTTACCCAAACACTATACAAATACTAAGCACTTGTATTGTATGCTAAATCTATTATACTTTGAAAATAAAAAAAATATGTGCAATATTTTTTCCTTAATAATAATTTCAATTAATTTTGAAGTTCAAGTTAGATAAGAGTTTTTTATTTAAATACAAATTAAACATACTGTACCTTAATTATTATTAAGCCATAGGAATTTATATTGTATATTAAACTAACAATAATTGTCATAAATTTTAAAATATACTCGTAAATAATTAATTTAATAAATATTTTATTAACATACTAAAATTATATTCAAAGTATAAAAATTTGTTAAGTGTTTTAAAAATAAATTTTACTTTCATTTAAAATAAAAATTATTAAAACAAAAACTGGTAAAATAAATGAATGATTAGAATCTGTTTAAAAATATTTAAAAACTAAACCCTTTTATTATTATTCCCATTGTTTTGGTATTTAAAAGCATTTTTAAAAATTTTATTTATTTATTTTTGATGTGAATCTCAGACTATAATGCAATATAACGGGGCTATCAGTGTCTGGTGGGGGAGTGGGTGAAAAAAATTTATTGATAATTTTATTTTTATTTCATTTTGCGCTGATTTGCTTGTATGTAGGTTTAATATTATTTGTTAATTTAATATAGTTCAGTATGATATACATTAGGCAATCATATTTGACTATTATAAGGTTAAATGTTAAATAAACAAAAATGTAAAATATCATTTATATCATGTAATATCATTTATATGAATAATGTTTTAAATATTTGTAAGCTATTTGTAAAATATATAAATTATAAATAACAAGATAGATTGGCCATTATGCTTAATCCAGAAATATATCACATAGTTTCTATACTATTTATAAATTATATTTATATTTAATGAATAGTTTATTAAAATTGACTTTAAATAATTATTTTAATAACTTTTTATAATTTTAAACATAATGATTGTACAGCATAGGTTAATATTCATGGGCTACAGAACCCAGTTACTAATACCAATAACATTAGTAATTGATGTAGATCAAAAATTTTGTTAATGTATGTTGTACAGTCTTGTTAATCATACTTTAACATGACACAATTTTAATACTCAGACTATTGTAATTTACGAGAAACATAATTGTTAATTTCTAGTCAAATTAAATGTTGAATCATTAATAATCTATCAAACCAAGGTTTATATAATATAACATATCAATAAATAGATTTTTTTATAAATTATAATATTGTATTACACACATGATAACATTTTTAGATTTGAATCTGAACACTTATCCCTATATCTCTGTGCTGCAAACCAAAGGATACTTTCATATCTATTCATAATGTAAGCTAAAACTAATGTAGAGAACGTGCACTCATAGCAAACTAATGCATAAAAGTTGTTTCAAATGCTTTACAGTCATAACGTAAGCAGAGTTGAAAGTGTCCTTTGGTTTGCAGCACAGAGATATAGTTACCTGAAATGCTATATTGTTTTGAAATATATTTACGATTAATAGCCAAATCGTGATCACAATTATAAATAGTATGTTATGTAATCATACTTATAATATAATTATGCTTATATTTTACATTATAATATGAAGTGTTGCATAAGATTTATGGCAAGAATTTATTTCGTATTTATTGAATTCAAAAAACTATTTTTTAAAATTAATATTCAAATTATAATATTACTGATAAAATTATTAAATAAAAATTACTATTTGACATTGAATTATTAAGCATTAAGTTAAATATTATTTACAAATTAATCAAATCATTATTTTATTTAATTATAAAATTTATAAATGGCTTTTTAAGAATTAATAAAAATTAAATATTTTATAATAAATTCAAGTAAAAGGAGCTCTCTCATTTAGTTTGTAGGTACTGTAGTTACTGTAGATAATAAAGTCACTGGGATATGAAGTGTTGCAGAAGATTTATGCCAAGTATTTGTTTCTTATCTATTGGATAAAAAACTAATTTTAAAATATATATGTAAATTATAATATTATTGAATACAAATATTATTAATATTACTATTATTATTACTATTAAAATTAATACTATTATTATTAAATTTTAAAAATAAATATTGTTTATAAATACAGTATTATAGCAAAAATATTATTATTATTAATATTTTTAAAGAGAAATTTAATAACACTCTCTTAAGTATCTTATTATCTTGTAATTAATCAATAATTAATAATTATAATAAATTAACTTGTAGGTTAAACTATTCATTATTTGTTAAATAGAATAAATATTTAATTTATTTTATTTTATTTTTAAAAACAGTAGGAACCTTTATTTATGTTTATATTGATTCAAAAATTACTAATTAACAGATGTTAACATAATATACTGGATATTTTAATGTTATATTTTGTTGTAACATTCATTAAATAAGTTTATTTAACTTTGATTTTACAAATAATATTATTAAAAATATACTACATAGTACTCGTTATGTGTATTAGTACGTGATAATTTAATTTGTGTTAATTTGACTGCCTAAGATTTATTATTTATTATCAACATTATGAAATTATGAAAACAAAAGTAAACATAACTGTATATTTTATTGCAATTTTGTTTATTCAATATATTGGACAACTATTAGCAATCATCCCAGATATTTACAGGAATACGGTATTTAATTTTATTAATTATTTAATAATTAAATACGCAAATTATTTTTACGTATAAAATATAAAATCTTAAAAATGTTCTAGCCACAATTGATTATGAGTAGAGGTTTTCTATACGAAAATCATACGGTTGTCACAGATGATGGATATATTTTAGGTATATTTCGTATAATTAACAACCGTCCAAGTATTGAATCAGGGCAAACTAACATACGGAGACCAATTTTATTGTGGCATGGTTTCTCATTCACATCAGACTTTTGGTTAGTGTTAAATGATGGGCATTTATCTGAGCAAGGTGTTTATAGCGAACAAAACGGTACTGTTGTAAACAATTGTCGGAATAACTTGACATCGAATATAGCGTTCACATTGTCGGCGTGCGGTTACGATGTCTGGT
>CAJPVJ010000257.1:6929-30196 GCA_905397405.1 Oppiella nova
TCAATCACCTTTTGATACACAGTGTTTGATATCTTCTGAAGTTTTACGATCTCTTTGTGATCACTCTCTTCATTATGATTATTATGAACGCTATTATTGTTTGTAGTTTTGGTCGAAAAACAGCCGAAGCTCTCAATGCAACTGTTTTTGATAGTCTCGATGGAGGTGTCGGTGATAACAGAGCACTGGTTGGGGTATATAATGTCGGACAACGAGTGATTAGTATCGTTGCTGTTATTGATGGCATCGATGGGAAAGTTTCGCGGTTTGGGCGCAGAGTCGTAGCAATCGGTGCACTCATTAATAGCGGACAACCCTTTCAAAGGATTAACATTGCATTTATGTGTCTCGTCGGCCTTCAATGGACTCCCAATCGGTGTACCACTGGTTGAAAGACTCGACTGCTGTGAGGGTGAACTCAAATCGGCAAATATTTGCTGCAATTCCGAGTGAGGCTTATGCTCGACGACGGGAACGGCAACCGCACCGACACTACCCATCACCTCATTGCTCGTGTATTTGATGATTGAATGCATTTCAATGTCTTGAGCGGGCGGTGAGCTCTTGGGATAGTCGCCATTGGATGACGAGGTGGTCCTCTCGCTGTTCACGTCGTAATTGTTTTGGATTAAGTTCACCACATTTGGGAACTGGTAGGTCGTGGTCGAGTCGGCCACCTTTGAGGGCAATCTCTGACCGGTTTGGCGTTTCTTTCGGTTTTCGACGATTTTGTTCCGCAGATTCACTTTCTCTTCGTCCGAAAGGATCCATTCCTACCATAAGTTGTCATAAGATATGCAAACAATTTGTCAATAATTATTGAGAAACGACTGAAAGGTTTGAAGTTTGAAATACTTTTTTCATTCCCAAATCCAAGCATTTCTTGAGCCGACACTTCTTGCAGAACTTTCTGGTGACTAAATCGATGCGACAATTGTTATCGAAAGGACATTTGAAATCCTAGTTCATGTATATCCAGTGTTTCAAAAGGAGTTTCCCGTGAGTTTCAGCGAACATCATATGTAAAGTTAAATTGAAATTTAATTTTTCGTGATTTTATTAAACAAGGAAATAAAATTTAGAAACTTCTGTCATAATACATAATAGTATAGTCTTTATAAATGTATTTTTTGCAAACATTTTATACCTTTTTTCTCAACGCGTTTCGCCTGAAGAACGCTTTACACGATTCACATGTAATTGCATTGAAATTATAGCCTAAAAATCGATACAATAGTATTATTACATAATTAGTAAAATCGATAAAATATAAACAAAATTAATATTTATAAGTTATAAGTTATAACAAAGACATAATCAATATAATACGGATGAATACCATGAGCTTTATCGCCACAAATGCCACATAATTTTGACACTTCTTTATCGTTCATTACGACATGAAAATCACTGCAATTGTAGAGAAATAAACTGTTCATCAAATAATTGTTTGTTTTTAAATTTTTTGTGTTAGACTTGTTTTGTTTGATGGTAGATAATAATTTTTATATATCGTAAAAATAATATTAAAAATAGATTGTAATTAATTGAAAACTTGCAAACTCATTATTACTGAATATATAAATATTAGTTAATATATACAGAGTGTCATAAATACGATACATACCTATGAATGCATAAAAAGTCTATTTGGAGACTAACCGTACGGTAAGGCAATTGAAACAAGTTTTTTGAATCATGGTTTGGGGAACCGAGACGTGAATTACTGGTGCGGAGGTGTCGGTGCTATAATATGATCGTAATATAACGCCAAATGCATTATTAAGCAAATAATATTGCTGGAATATGTTTTGAATATATGGATAATACAAACCGATTTTAGTGGGAATTTTTTTTGTCGCACGTAGAAAATAATAAAAACAAAAATATTTTTATATGTTGTTCACTCGCGGAGTGTATAATATTTGTTAGTATAGTATCATAAAAACTGGTTGAGAGATAACAACACGAGTTTGATTGCGTATCTCAAATAGGATACTCGTAGAGACTAATGGTATTATAATGTGGATTTTTATTTAGCTAGCAAATATTTTAGCCTTGTCCACAAACATTAGTTTCAAAAAACTTTAAATACAACACAGCAATAGCGATTATACACGTTATACACCATACACATTTTACATGATCATCTTTATAATTAATATATTTGAAAATATATATTTATTTATATTTTCATGTATTCACTAAAAAATAAATCAAATATACTACTATACTATAAATACATATTTCAGGTTTTCAATGCAATTGAGCAAAATAATCAGTACTAATGCACTCTCACTCTCACTATGTGTTAACTAATACTACAATTTTATGGCACCAAAACCAAATAATATATTAATTCCCATTCCATACTACCATTCCGTATACTGGTATACACTATCTACCAGTCCCTGAAACATGTAGTGAATTCTCTGTCTCTCACTGGCAAACATACACTACACTCTCATGTTGTGTCAGTTTATCGCTAGTTATGTGTTTGTTGTGATAACGACTGTTGTATTCAATGGCCAATAGTTTAGTCGAAAACTTGTTTGCCTCACAATATGTTCAATACATTGTAGATATATTCAGTCGATTCCGTCAAGTTTATCGCTAGTTATATGTTTGTTGTGATAACGACTGTTGTATTCAATGGCCAATAGTTTAGTCGAAAACTTGTTTGCCTCACAATATGTTCAATACATTGTAGATATATTCAGTCGATTCCGTCGATAATCTTTAAAATATGAAAATTGTTGTAAACTTATTGAATGAACACAGTGTGAGATGGTATGAAATATTTGTGTTCACAATATGCAGTGTTTGACTGTAATATCATTAGAGAGTGTTTTTGCGGAGAAAAAGTAGTTTTTAATACTATTAACTTCAATGTAAATTCAATACAATTTTCTATATGCTATCAATGCTCAAGGTTTTCATGGTTTCGTCAGATATTTCTCTCTACGCTTACTATTCATTGCTTTTTACACTGAATATTGAGAATATTTTTTCATACATACTATAAAAATTAGTTACTCTCTATAAAAATAGCTCTCACTCAAAATTTGCACCCAGGTTGATATTATGACAGATAACCCTGATGCAAATGTCATATAATACATGTACCTCCGGTATTGAGTCTATGACATCTACAACATGTTTGTGTGACTATTGAGTTATCATAAGAATCTCAAATTATAAATCATTTATAAGTTTATCGCTAGTTATGTGTTTGTTGTGATAACGACTGTTGTATTCAATGGCCAATAGTTTAGTCGAAAACTTGTTTGCCTCACAATATGTTCAATACATTGTAGATATATTCAGTCGATTCCGTCAAATAATTTTTAAAATATTAAAATTGTTGAAAACGTATTGAATGAACACAGTGTGAGATGGTATGAAATATTTGTGTTCACAATATGCGGTGTTTGACTGTAATATCATTAGAGAGTGTTTTTGCGGAGAGAAAAAGTAGTTTTTAATACTATTAACTTCAATGTAAATTCAATACAATTTTCTATATGCTATCAATGCTCAAGGTTTTCATGGTTTCGTCAGATATTTCTCTCTACGCTTACTATTCATTGTTTTTTTACACTGAATATTGAGAATATTTTTTCATACATACTATAAAAATTAGTTATTCTCTATATAAGTAGCTCTCACTCAAAATTTGCACCCAGGTTGATATGACAGATAACCCTGATGCAAATGTCATATAATACATGTACCTCCGGTATTGAGTCTATGACATCTACAACATGTTTGTGTGACTATTGAGTTATCATAAGAATCTCAAATTATAAATCATTTATTATCACCTGAGTACATTTTGGTTTAATAATTTGTTAGTGCAAAGTTGCACTCTTTTTAGTGCAAATTCATAGTGGTTTTACCAGGAATAAATAAAAAGCTAAATATAATTCAGTCAATAGTATTAATTGGCAGAGTATTTTAGTTGGAATAAATAGCATGGTGATAATTTATGTAGAATAAATTTTATTTATTTTGTTTGCACTAAATTGAATCCATAATTATTAACTCACCAAAAAAGTCATTATAATCAGACACATTTATTCATAGCAAACACGAACCCATTTATTTGTTTAACTCCCTGTCTATAGTATATGAGAATGAGGGGGTGATTGGGAGGACTGGGATGTGAATACCGGTGCGCCTATTAGATGACCAATTCATGCGTTGCTAAACACATTAAAACTTATGATTTTTTGTTTGTCGAAAATCAATTAAATATGAATTATTTTATAAAAACATGTTTAAAACTTTTATTGATGATTATATGGTACACAAAACAAAAAATCATAAAAATATGATTATAATAACGAGTAATAAATGAATCAAATTAATGGCATGTTTTAAAGGTCACTGGTGGTGGAAAAATAATAATGTTTATGCTAAACATGGTCGATGATAGTATAGTATAAATAATCATATTTTGTACCATTTTTAAATATAAATTACACGAATTAATATTGCACTGAAAATATACAGGGAATAACAAGTATTATATTTTGAAATACATTGTAATATAATTAACACTTTATAATGCTTTGCAAATGAATTAAATGTATAGATTTTCCTCTATTTTGTAAAACAATTTCTCAACAATTCCTCAGCAAATGAGTCACAAAACCATCAATTCATACGAGGGTTTCGTATCGCAAATCTCTTTGAGTAGGGGAAGTGGTGGGGTGGCCTGCCGGGCCTGTTTGATCATAAATGAGTTGGCGTGCCGTAGACTCAACCTCTGGATGTCCGCAAAATTACTCATTAGTTTCATTAGCCGTGTCTTCGCCTCGCATTCGGACCGATATTTCAGTTGTAAATATCGTTGCAATAAATGCATGTAAATGTGTCGCTGGAGTCTACGTAATATGAAATCATTATGTTTAGTTATAGTCATTATGTCCAAGATTAATTTTAATACTCACTTAACAGTCTCCTTATGAGCGAGATTCGGACGATTAGGGTTAAATAGTAATATCGCTGATAGCTAATAAATTTATGTAATTTAGTAATAATTATATTTAGTTTGTGGTAAAATGTATTGAATATTTACCAAATCGAGAACAAGGGGATCGCCATCCCATAGGTCCATCATATTTGTTATATATTTCTTATGTTCTTCATATAGGCCTACACTTATAGATGGATCAGGGTCTTTTATCCACATATTCAGGCTAACCCGAGACGATTTGTTATCATCCTATAAGATTTATACTTTAGACATTAGATATAAGTTTTATATAGCATACAGAATAACAATAAAGTGACTTCTTATTAATTGTAAACTAAAATAACAATTATAAAGACCTCGTATACAATCCAACTATCGGTGAGACTATCATAGGTGACAATGGACCGCAACATAAGCATCTCCAGTCCCCCCAACTTGAGGAGTGAGATCTGGTCGGAGTCGCAGACAGTGTTAAATCCTCGCAAACTCTTACACATCTTCACCATATTTGGGATGTCTTTCTCGCATTTGTTTAGTATAGTGTGGATGCAGTCGTGAAACTCCGTGGGCTCTGACGTGACAAATGGTATGAAGTTTCGCTGCAAATGACTGGTGGCGGCCAACAGCTCATTGAGACGACTGAACTCATTCTCGTTGAAGTTGTTGTTGTAGTCAGTGATGGGTCGACCCACCGGTATGACAGGCCAGTTGTTAAACTCAATCAAATCGCTGATATCATCGTCTGATATGTCGTTAATATGCGGCGAAAGCACTTCCACTTCCATTCCTCGGGAGTCCGATTCGTTAAAGCCATCAAAGTTTGTGGTGTTCTCGCTGTCTGGAGGGGAACAGGTGTTTGTGTCGATATTATTGATGTCTTTGTGGGCATAATTGTGGCCTGAGTTTGACGGTTCAGGGGATGAATCGCTGGAAGAGTCGATATAACTATTGCTGTCGTCGTTATACTTCCGCTTCTGGCGTTTGGTCTCTATTTTGATTCGTCGGACTTCCCTCTCGTCGTCATTCAGTATCCAATCCTAAGATTCAATTAATTTCCTTAATATTTATAGACTATTAAAAATATGTCAATCAATACCTGTCTCATCCCGATTGCGAAACATTTTTTGAGTCGACACGTGCGACAAAATCTTCTGGTAATCAAATCTATTTTGCAGTTATCGTTGAAATAACAGATATATTCCTATTATTAGAGGATTTGAATGATGAAAATTATTTTAATACATTTATTTCATTTAAATTATTTATAATAATTACATCAATTTTTGCCGCATTTCTCCGGAAGAATGCTTTACACGACTCACACGAAACGGCACCGAAATTCTTGCCTAAAGTCCGGAATTTCGGAAAATATTTTTAAAAATTCATAATTTAATAAATTTGTTATTTAATTAACTGTTTGTGCATCTAACAAATATAATAAAACACCTGTATTTTACTTGAATGAAAATCAATTGTACAATTATAAATTATTATACACTAACAATGGCTTACTTTATTTTTATTTAATTAGATAATAATTGTTTATAATTTATAAATGATACATAACATACCAATAGATTTATCGCCACAAACCAAACATGTTTTCAATTTGTTTGACATGGTTTCGTACGGGGACACAATGTATAAGTGCACAATATGTGTAACATTAATTCATCGCATACTATTAATAGAGAGAAAAATGAAATCTGAATAAAAAATTATTTATAAGAAGTGAAACTTTCTTATAACATCATAATTAAAACCCAGATCGATAAAAATGTTTTAAATAAATCATTGCTATGGGAATCCATAGACATACTGGGATACATGCACTCAACCTCATACATGTGTTGTCAACTGTTATATTCATTATCTAATTTACTATTTCATAGGTCTGTATCCAGCTAGTTATACAATTTTCGTATTTACAGCACTGTTTATTACCGCGTTTTACTATATATTACTGAATATTATTACACAAACATTTTTAGAACTTACCTTGAAACGCTGAATAAATATTAATATAGCAAAAATTAATATGAACTTTGAAACTTATTGATTTTAATATAATTAATCACAAACAATATAGTTATATTTAAACAGATCGATAACAATAATAAAAATGTTATTTACTAGTCAAAAACACAAATTTAAACTACAACAGCAACTATGTTGAATACACTGAATATGCTTAGAAAAGCTATGTATAATATACTGTACAATGGGATAGGGATGGATAAAAACCTAAATTACGAGGATAATATAGTGGTGCGCAGGTTCTCTGCAATTACCACAATCACCACTACATCATACTCTTGTAAAAGCCTTTTATAAGTGGAGTTTAGTGTTTAGAAAAAATTATACTTTTAAAACAAGTTTTTTAAAAAAATAAATTTTATATTGTTATACACAGTAGTATAGTATGTATTGACTGTTTTCCAGAATTTGCTATTTATTCATTGATAATTTAATACATGGCTTTTGGTATACAAGTACTTTTGTATATACTACAACTGTGAGCAAACAATAATTAGTAACTTCTAGTATTTAGTTATGAAATCATTAGGGGGTTTATAATTTCAAGGCTCTCATTATATTATATTTTTTATCGATTTGTAGATACCATGTGTAATCACTGCCATTGAGAAAGCATTGCATGATTATAAGTTATGAACGCATTGAATGGCAAATAACACATAAATTGTAGTTGACTTTAATGATGGCATAAACACATTAAAGGTAATTACATTAATTGTTTTCTTTTCTTGCATTTATTATGATCAGATAATTAAAAAGTCATTTTTCTTTAGCATTATTTCACTAGCGTTTCAAAAAAATAATCTATTTTTTATTAATGCCAAAATGTATTTGTATATTTCAGTAAAAGTCAAGCAACGAATTGTCTGCCTATTAATAAGTAAAATATTTTCAAAATACAGTATTACATTCACTTTAGTCCAAATAATTGTACTTAAGCTAAGCTAATATAAGTCCATGTGAACCGGCTTTTATTATTATCATATGAACTTATATTATTATTATATGTTAATTTATATAACAAATGTATGTCGGAAAATATCATCAAAAATAAATAGAAATTCTTGTTTATTATTGCTGTATAACTAAATATACGGGAAGTGTTGAGAATGTCTATGAATAGGTTATTGAAAATAAAATTTACTTTAACGTATATATTATTAGTTTTCAGACCCATTGAAGTGTTAGCCCTCGTAAACAATTGCTTATACAATTGCTGTATAATAGTTTTGTATATAAATTCTTGAATACATTATAATTACAGTGAATAAGTCTTTCCCGGTTTCCCCAATAATGCTATAAAACATACCATATTTTATATTGTATTTGTTATAAAATAAAGCACAATAAAAGTTATGAAACATTGTTAACAATAGGCATGAGTTTAAAACATGTTTCCTAAGCCATACATTTTTCAAATCATACATATCTTGAGATAGTAAAGTAATATAAAATAAGCTATTTTATATATCGCTAATAATTCAGGTAAAGCTGATAAAACTTGGTATGAGCTCATTGTGAACCTAATATGAGTACGTTAATTTTTATAATAATGTTACATGAAATTGATATATTACATGTTTTGATATTTTAAATTAAGTTATAATTACAGATGTGCACAAATATTTTCAATGTTTTCCGCGAAATTTGATAAATACTGATTGATTAGCAAATTTTATACCATTATTATTATCATGTGATTACCTAATGTCTCTAATCCTTTCAAATAGGGGCAGCGAGTATGCGGCCTTATAAATTGTATAATTAAATAATTTTAATTATATTAATATTAAAATATGTATTGAAATTGATAATAAATACCAAATCAGGTGTAAGAAGGTACAGCCCATTTTTTCGGTACAGTGTATATTTGTATATTTATGACCCGGATATTTTCACGACTGATGTGAACACTTTCAGAATTATAAACTATGTTTGATTGATTTCATACCCTGTTTATAATTTATATTTAAAATTTTGTTACTACAATTTTGTAGTACAAATAAAGTTAAAACAGTAATTGCATAACAATGCTATTAGCACTCGAGCGTTGTTTTATAATAAGAACCGGGGTATTTTATAAAATTGGTAACACTTTTGTGGTTTAAGGAATAAATTTTAATAATATATTATCCTCTGTTAAAATGATTTTTACAATTTTATTTACAATTTACAAATTCATCTCAAAACAGTCGACTGATATGCAGGCCTTGTATCACAAATCTCACTGAGAAGTGGTGTTTCATTTTTGTAGGCATGCCTGACCATGAAGGCATTGGCGTGACATATGCCCAGCTCATGGATATCTTCGAAACTACTCATTAGTCTCATTAGCCGTAACTTTGCCTCGCATTCAGACCGATATTTTAAATGTAAATATCGTTGCAATAAATGCATGTACATATGTCGCTGGAGTCTAGATAATACAAAATTATCATTTTTATACAATGTAGTGGACATATGGATCCATTTCGCGACTTACTTAACGGTATCCCTATGTGTGAGGTTCGGTCGGTTGGGATTAAACAGCAATATCAACGTTAACTAAACAAATTAATTAATAATATTTGGTATGATAAAAATAAATTCTAGATTATATTGGGTACCAAATCGAGAGTAAGGGGATCGCCGTCCCATATGTCCAACATATTTGATATATACTTGTGGTGCATGTCGTAAAATCCATTATTTGAAATACTAGGTTCAGGTGTAGACAATCGCCATAATTTAAGGCTCACGCGCGCGGATTTGGTGTTATCCTACATAACCGTATTTATAACTATTAACTAATAGCTAAATATTGAGTTAATTGTGCGAAAAACTTATGCTAATGAATATAAATACCTCGAACACAATCCAACTATCGGTGAGACTATCATAGGTGATGATTGAGCGCAATAATATCATCTCCAGTCCCCCCAACTTGAGGAGTGAGATCTGGTCGGAGTCGCAGACAGTGTTAAATCCGCGCAAACTCTTACACATCTTCACCAGTTTTGGGATATCTTTCTCGCATTTAGTGAACAAAATTCTGGCGCATTCCTCGGAAACGGTGGGCTCTGACGTGACAAATGATATGAAGTTTCGCTGCAAATGACTGGTGGCCGCCATCAGCTCATTGAGACTATTATACTCTTTCTCGTTGAAGCCGTTGTTGTAGTCAGTGATGGGTCGCCCAATGGGTACGACAGGCCAGTCGTCAAACTTAATCAAATTGTTGATATCATCTTCTGATGATTTTGGCGCAAACACTTCCACTTCCATACCTCTTGAGTTAGTGTCAGAGTCAGTGATGGATCGCCCAACCGGTACGACAGACCAGTTGTCAGACACAACGGCATCGGTGTTATTATCATCGGTTGATATGTCGCTAATGTGTGGTGAAAGCACTCCCACTTTCATACCGTGTAAATTGGATATATTGGATCCATTGCCAGCGCCATCATTGGTTATGGTGCTCTTAACGTCTGGTGGGGAACAGGTGTTTGTGTTTATGTCATTGATGTCTTTGTGGGCATAATTGTAGCCTGAATTTGACTGTTCAGGGGATGAATCGCTGGAAGAGTCGATATAACTATTGCTGTCGTCGTTATACTTCCGCTTCTGGCGTTTGGTCTCTATTTTGATTCGTCGGACTTCCCTCTCCTCGTCATTCAGTATCCAATCCTAAGATTCAGTTAATTTCCTTAATATTTATAGACTATTAAAATGCGAAATCAATACCTGTCTCATCCCGACTGCGAAACATTTTTTGAGTCGACACGTGCGACAAAATCTTCTGGTAACCAAATTTATTTTGCAGTTATTGTTGAAATAACAAACATATTCCTGTTATTAGAGTATTTTGTGGTAAATATTTTTTATTAAAAATGTTTTTAATAATTACATTAAATTTTGTCGCATTTCTTCGGAAGAATGCTTTACACGATTCACACGAAACGGCACCGAAATTCTTGCCTAAAGAATATTCCGTAAAATATTTGGACAAATAATTAACTTGTTTTTAAAACAAGTGAGATTAAACACTTGTAGTTTTTTATAATATAAATGAAATATAATTATAAAACCGATGTTTTTATGACATACTTTCATTTTTGTTTTAAAAACTAAAATTAATTAATCTAGTATTAGTACATTTGTATATAAATCACATACCAATAGACTTGTCGCCACAAACCAAACATGATTTCAATTTGCTTGACATATCTTGTTGAAACAATTCACAAGTGCAAAATATTACTACAGTGAATACAAAAATAAAATAAAATCGACAAAATATTTTTACTATAATAAGAATTGCAACTTGCATATAATATTATGGTTATAAAGAACATAAAATCGATAAAACGAATAAAATATTAAATGATTGCCAAAGATACATGCACAAAAGTATATACACTATTTAGTCAACTGTCATGCACAATAAACTACTAGTTACAAGTTTAATATGGAGTACAATGTAATGTACATTAAGTACATTAAGTACAGAATATTAACTGATAGGAATATTACATTGTAATCTTACAAAGTCATTGCTATTTATGAGAATTTACTATTTTCATTAAAATGTACTGGTATTTAAATATTGAACATACCTTACAATCATAGATATATTAAATATGTAAATAATTAGTATAATATTATTAATTTTAAAAGTCACAAATACTAATGCACTAATCGATAATATAATATATCAAGCTACTAATCAATATAAAATATTGTCTTTAGAATAATAAAAATTTTATGTTATAAAATATTCAAATAAATTCTTATTAAATACTTGTTACATGTTACACTTGTTAAAAAATACTTGTTAAATATGTCTAAAAAATATAATATCCAGTTGACTAGTGGTAGAAAAACCTAAATGACTCTGATTATATTCTGGTGCGCAAGTCACTGCCACTACTGGATAAAGTGGTTTATAACTGATGTCTGTGTTTAAAAAAAATTGTTGAAAACAACTTTTTATAAAATAACTTCAACAAAATACTACATTTTTTTGAAAACAATTGTAAACTAAATAAAACATTGACCTGGTTGCACCTGAATTCAAGAAAGGTGTATCAAATCAATTGTAATGATAGTAATAAGCTATATATTGGAGAAACTAGGCGGTTTTTTAAGACTCGTTTGAATGAACACAAGATATGTGTCATAAGAATTTCATTGTCATTGCCTCCCATTGCCTCACATTGTCATCAAAATAACCATTCAATGGCTTGGAGTGAATCCAAAGTCATCAAAAATTGTAGCAATTGGACCGATGGAAAGATATTAGAGTCACTGATAATTATAGGTTTTGATGAAACATCACTAATTAATAGAGATAAAGGATTTCAAGTAAATCAAATCTGGAGTTTAGTTATCGATACGATCTCGTGATTTGTCTATTATTTAGTTTTGAAAAGTTTTAATTCATTTAATCTCATATTTTGTGTTAACTCCTGACGAAGGCTCCAATTAGGACCGAAAGTACTCGAGTTTTAAGATCTAATAAATATCATAAATCTTCGCTAAGTCTAAAGAGTTATTTAATAAATAAAACATTTTTCAAATTACACTTTCTATTCACTTTACTCTATTTTCGTGACTTTTATATTTTATATTGTAGTTATATCTTAAGTTATATTTAGTTATATTTAGTTTAGTATAGTTTAGTATAGTTATGTTTAGTTATATCTTAGTTATATCTTAAGTATAATACCGTATGTATATTATACAAAACTATTAGAGTTTTAATGATAACATTGCTTTAAAATAAGTTGCATAAAATTGTATTAATAAGTTATTGAACATTTAATACTGTTTCAATCCTTAATGTTTAGGTCTATTGATGTGTAGTTCCTCGTAATGAATAGTTTACGTAATAATGATATAAGTTATATAATACACATTTGTGTCAATTCTTGTACACAATATATTAAATAACTTTTCAAGCTTAAAAAACAGGTGATGTTGGTTAAAATTTTTAAATCAAAGTAGTAGTTTCAATATTTTGATTACATTTAAATTAGAATTCACCAATTTATATTAAATAAAACTTACAATTTGTATTAAAATTTGTTAACAATTAACACAATTTTATACAAAGTATAATTTATAAGATTTGTCGTATTTTTCTCATAGAAGGTGTAGATAATGTTGTTTAACTTATTGATACTAGTTTACTTTATATAAAAATAACATTTGTTATGAATTAATTACGAAATTGTATCTGTATCTACCTGTAGCTTGAACACTTGAGGACATTGTATGTAATAGGATATAGATTTTACCTTTTCCTCTATTTTTTATACAGTATTAAAACTATATATAAACTAATTAATACCACTCTTACGTTACAGTGCGGTAAATAATTTCAGTATAATTTATTCTGTAATTAATTAACTTATATCAATATGACCTCATACCATATTACAATCTGTTACCGTACATGTTTATTATTAGATATATGCTTTTTATTTAAGAAGGTACATGCAAATATTTATTAATTAAGTGTCATTGTTTAATATCACAAATCTCATGAAATATGGGCAGCGAATACCCGTCCCTCTGAGGGCTGTAGTGCTCGATGAAAGAGTTGGCGTGAAATTTACTTAAATCATGAATTTCACGGAAGTTTTGCATAAAATTTGATAGTCTTGTCTTTGCCTCGTATTCCGATCCGTATTTCATTTGTAAATATCGCTGCAATAAATGAATATAAACGTGCCTGTGGAGTCTGTGTAAACAATTAAATAATTAAGCTTGTTCAAAAATAGGCAATATTTAACTCTCATGCGTGTCTCACCTAACAGTGTCCTTATGAGTGAGATTAGGACGGTCCGGGTTAAATAGTAGTATAATTGTCAGCTAAATAAATGGTAAATTATATGAAATATTGTGTAATGATATGAAATTATTTAAACAATTACCAAATGTATGACAAGTGGGTCTCCATCCCATTTACTCGACATTGTGCTTAACAAGTTCATATATCCCGTATATTTTCTCTCTTGGAATCTCCAGAATTCCAGACTGAGCTTGGTTGATTTGTCACCCTATACAATATGAACATTACGACAATTAATAGCATTAAAATAAATTGTCAGTTACAACTACAAACTGCCCGTAAAAGTGGTATTGTAGTAATAATACCTGGGGTATAATGAAGCATTTGGTGGCCGAATCATAAGTGCAAATAAGCCTCTGAACCAACATCTCGATCGCCCCGAACTTGAGGAGTGAGATCTGGTCGTCACCACAAAGGGTGTCAAATGCCCTTAAATGGCGGCACATCCGCACAATAAGTGGTATTTCCGTTTCGCCCTTATTTCGCAAACAATGAATAAACTCATAAAAGTCTGTGGCCTCTGATGTGGCGATAGGAATGAGGTCCGGTAGGGAATGGTTGGACGCAGTGATCACTTCTTGGAGACGACCCAATTCACTGTCATTAAGCTGTTTGTGGTTTTCAGCGATCGATCGCTCGATGGGAATGTCGTCTAAATCAATGTCTGCTATAATTTTGATTAAGTCATCCGATATGTCGAGTGAAAGGTCATCCGGTTGTTCAGCACTAGGATTATTGTCCGACTGTTGTGTCAAATGGCTATCACTGGATGTGTCCGATGCTATCTGCGGTGACCCATCAGTATTGATACCTTTGTGGCGTTGACTCAACTTTTGACGGTTTGTCGCGATTTTGAGTCGTCTCTCCTCCCTCTCCTCATCGCTTAATATCCAACTCTAATGACAAGAATTATGACATAATTGACATTATAATTGAAAATACATTCATTGAATGCAAACCTCTTTCATTCCGACAACAAAGCATTTCTTCAATCGACAGAATTTACAGAATCTTCTGGTGATGGGGTCTATACGACAGTTGCTGTTGAAATGACACCAAATACTCTGTGTATGAAATAAATTATACATATATTGAATGAAAATCTAGATATATTATAATTAATTTCAAATGTAATTCAGTGATAATTACATCCTTTTTGTGGGCATTCCTACGGAAGAATGCTTTGCATGACTCGCACGAAACGGCACCGAAATTCTTGCCTTAAAAATATTTGTTCACAATTAGGGATCAAAATATTAATATTAATTACAAAAAGAGCTGCTCTAATATAACTGCTCTGTGTTGTCAAAGTATAATATTTAAATATAAACTAGTACATAATTTGTACTTCATTTACATACCAATTGAGTGATCGTTACACACCAAACATTTGTATATTTTAGTTGACATTTTAGAGTTGATTTTGAGATGACTATAAGATAACTTTAAATGAAATAAAATAAATATCACAACATTTGATCAGAATAATAGATACGCTGCTAAGAGATATACAGTCAATTTTCATACAAGCAAGGGAGACAATGCTTAATGAATGCCTATTATACAATGAATCTCAACAATAATTACTAGTATTACTAGTTAAACCGACTCGGCCTTGATTATTTTGATAGTTTCAGTACAGTGTTTCAATACCTGCATCAGGAAGACAATGCTTAATGAATGCCTATTATACAATGAATCTCAACAATAATTACTAGTATTACTAGTTAAACCGACTCGGCCTTGATTATTTTGATAGTTTCAGTACAGTGTTTCAATACCTGCATCAGGGTTTTCCATGGTTAATAGTTATAAATATTAAACTAATACTGTTTACTGTACTTACTGTATATTACAGATTATACTGTACACACAGTGTATTGTATTGTATTCATATAATTCCCAGAATATAATTATGTTTTTGCACGGTAAAATTTTAGCGTGATAATTATTAGACTAATATGTTATTTGTCAAAACTAAAAAATTATTAACTCTTAATATTGTATACTATTAATAGTATATTCTTACTTTTCAAGGTTTTTATAAATCCTTAAACTGAATAATAAAATTAAATTTAGTTTCATAAATTATTAACGAGCTAATTATATATTTGAAATAAAAAGTATTTCGTAAATTAATTATTTATTAATCACATTAAATATGAGTACATTAAATGTTTTTATTTTTTAAATCACGTGTATTTTACAGATAATAAATATACAAATGACAAACATTAAACAAAAAATCTATATATTGAACATTGATTAAATGTTTACGGGCAAAAATATATTAAAGTTAACAAGACAATTAACCCAAAACAGTGATATTACTAGTATTAGTTGTATTGATGTTGCAAATCTCTTTGAGAAGGGGAAAGGGGTTCTGGAGGTTCGGGTGGTCCCGCATGAAAGAGGTGGCGTGTCTTACACTCAAGTCGTGAATGTCATCAAAATTACTCATAAAAAATAAGAGTCGCGTCTTAGCCTCGCAATCGGACCGGTATTTCAATAGTAGGTATCGATTGAGTAAATGCATATAACAATACCTTTGAAGTCTATATGAAATAACAAAACAATTAATCGAAAATTTGATAAAAACAAATCAATTCATTATATACTTAATAGCCTCAACATGTTGGAGGTTAGGCCGGTTTGGGTTGAATAGCAATATTGCCGTTAACTAAACAAATAAATTAAACCAAATTAAGCTTCAATATAACATACCTCATATTTTATTAGTATAATATTAAAATGCAAACCAAATCCAAAATAATAGGGTCGCCATCCCATTGGCTCAACATTTTGTTGATCCAGTTACTATGACCGGTATATTTGATCGCTTCACGCGAGCACTTCCAGAATTCCAAACTGAGCCTGGTTGATTTGTTATCCTATTATGACAATTTATACATTTCAATTTAATATACTTTATGAATTGATGCAAACTAGACAACGCTATAAGTATGGTAACCATAATTACCTCGACCACAATATAGCAATTGGTGTTGCGGTCAATGGTGACCACAAATCTGAATAAAATCACTTCAAGTGTCCCAAACTTGAGGAGTGAGATCTGGTCGGACTCGCAGATGGTGTTGAATCCATGCAAACTCTGACACATTTTCACAATAACCGGGATATCATTCTCACACTTCCGGAGCAGACAATTCAAAAAGTCGTTGAATTGTTTGGGCTCTTCAGTGGCCACTGGTATGTAGTTTCGCTGCATATGATTGGTGGCCGACAACAGCTCCTGGAGCCTAAGGAACTCATTCTCAGTAAAGTTGTTGTTGTAGTCAGTGATGGGTCGGGCGATAGGGATGACCGCGAAGTCAAACTCAACCACACTTTCATAGGCATTGTCTGTAACCTTATAGTGCGGATCAAACACTTTGGCAGACATTTGTTGACAATTATTAGGCGAATCTTCAGCGCCACTACTGTTGCATAATATGAGAGTTGAGTTACTGGTGTCGGCGCTATCATCACCAGTGGATGTGACACAGGCTTCAGGTGGTGAGGAATCAGTAGATTTGTTGTTTGTATGACTATTATCATTGGATTGGCTATGTTTTCGCTTAAGACGTCTCGACTCAATCTTCAGACGTCTTTCCTCTCTCTCCAAATCACTTAATATCCAATCCTTTTGTCAACAAAATTAAGATTATCTTTTGAATAGAAATTTTATGTTTAATATATGAATACCTCTTTCATTCCGATATCAAAGCATTTTGTGAGTCGACACGTGCGACAGAATCTTCTGGTGATTGAGTCTAATTGGCATTTGTTGTCGAAATTACACACAAATAGCTTTTTATATAGAAAATTAGTTAGAGATATAAATTGTTAGTTATTTGGTGTACAGAATATACTGTACTCTGATTTTGTGGGCATTTCTCCGGAAGAATGCTTTACACGACTCACACGTAACGGCACCGAAATTCTTGCCTAAAGAATATTTAATTAGAATTTAAATAAATTTTATTTTATAATTAAGGAATATTTCATATGTTTTTAGTTTATGAATATATTAATAATTTCATACCGAGTGCTCGGTCGCCACAAACCAGACAAACTAAATCGTCGGACATTATTTTATTCTGTAATTAATGACAAATTAATATACAGTATATTAGTATAATTATAAGACCTAGCTCAACTAATGAATTTTAGTAAATGTTGTAAAATTTTTATAACACTATTTTAATAGTATATTTATTGACAAATTATAAATGAATTCTATTTAAATAAAAATAGATATATATACATTGTATATTATACTGTACAATAATATTTGATATTATTTGTTTACCTTTCTAAAATATTACAAATTATTATTTATTCAGAATTTAAGAAATTATAAATTTCTCGATAAACACGATAAAAGATTTTACTAATATTTACACATTTTATTTAAAATATTAATTTATACAATATTTTATTGATATGTGAGGCACACAACTGTTTTGAACAACAAGTATAAGAATAAGTGTTGATTTTAATTGATGATTTTCACTTGATTTTTATCAAGGTTTTTCATACTATTCTATACACTGGTTAGTATACAATGTCAGTAATAGACTTAACAAAACCCGGAATATTGATTTAACAAAATAATTATTTATAATGTTGTACTCAATAGTCGTTATTTTAATATTTATTTTTCATCATTTAGTGGAGAGAATGCACTAAAGACTAAATAATATCTAATATTATGGGAACAAGTTTTCCTGATTATACATGACTTGATAGTCAATGAATTTATAAAATAGTAAGGATTTTAGTGCAACATTAGTTCATATCGCTTGCATGAGCTCATAGGGGGCACTAAATTATTGCTAAGATATCATAGAATTTAATTTTAAGAATTCTCCAGGTAGGCTTACAGAATTATTATCTGTCTGTATAATGAAATCTATTTTTGCAAATCGTTAATAATTTTCGAAATAACCCAGTAAATTACTAGACATAGCAAAATACACAGTAGTTTTAACTGTAGTTTACAAAATGTTCTATAAATTAAAAATGTAAATTATATAATATTAAAACAGGGTAGTTTTGTTCAGATGTTCAAACAATTCATTGTCAAAAATAATCATCCGGTTCCGGAATCCGTAGAATTATTATTTGTATAGAATATTAGTATAGTTAGTGTATTAACACTATTCTCTGTATGATATCTAAACAACAAGTTTTAAAAACCTAATTACATTTTACTAATAAATTAGATTTGAAAAAATCTTTAATTATAGTGAGAAATTAATTTATCGCTCAAATTAAGACACTTAAGCTATTATTTATTAATATTAAAAATATTTGTAGTTTAGATATATTTTGTACAAATGAATTTATTTTGTAGTTTAGTTTTTGTGTAGAATATTATTAATGTTAGTGTTTTACTAACACTTATCTCTATAATATAGAGTAAATATGATATCTAAACAACATATACATGTATTTTAAATTTTTAAAAATTACATTCTACTATTAAATTAAATTTAATAAAATCTTTATTGCTCAAATTACGACACGTAAGCTATTATATTAATTTTAAGCATATTTGCAAAACATTAACTTCTTTTAAGTTAACAACAGTTTAATAGATTAATATTTTAGTTAAACTTTTTATTTGTTAAATCACTGTCAAAATGAAGTGTTTCTTGATCATTTCAATCTCATTGGCTTATACAGCAAATGGTATATATACTGTATATCCTATCATTAATTTCTTACTGATTGATTACTACATTTTAAACCATTTGCTTAACTTTATTTTGATTGCAAAATGAAACCTTTTAAATATATGTTGCCTAACCACCCTTTTATACAACACAAACTTACCTAAGTTATAAACTTGTTGAATTATCAAACATACTTAAAATTTATATATTTTATTTATATGGATTCTAGTTAATTAAATATTTTTAATTAGTTTTAAGCCGTAATACGGGAATAATACTAATTAGGAATTAATATTTATTATTGTAAATTCTATCTGGATTATAGCCCTTTATGAGCATAAAGTATCAACAATAGGACAGATAGGCACTATCAACAAGGACACCAATGATGTGTTAAAAACAAACGAGTTTCTCGGAGTCGAGAGAATGATACCAGACGACACACCCGAGCGTATCGCCAGCTTTTGTGCCGCTTATTTGGGCGAATCCGGGCAAAAGTATGTATTACACCATGCTCATTCTTAAATGTTATTTAACTTTGTCTATCGCATTAAATTAAACAATAATTATTTTAAAAATATGAATAAGTCATGAATAAGGTAGCAATTCAAATCAGATATTAACATGTTCATATGTCTACAGTCCTATAATCAATTCATTGTCAGTGTGGCTGAAAGTTGTGGGCACACTTAAGCCGGGTCTAATCGAAATACACGATAAGATTTTCAACGACCGCAGCCAAAAGAATGCCCCGGTCAATGGCATTGTATTCTGGTGTAAACTAAACAAACTGGACCATAATAGGGCGGTCAGTTTGGCTAAAACGTTCAACTCCAAGTTGGACCAGGCTGCTGCCATCAAGAACGCAGCCATTGGCCAGATACTGGTGGCGTCCAATCACAATAATAGCTTTCCCTATATGATAGGGTCGACCAATCACAATAAGACCACCCTGCCCCTTATTCTATGGTATAGTGTGCGCTATTTATTGTTTTCGATGCGGAATTATTATTATTATAATAGTTAACGAATTGTTTTTGTCTCAATGTATAGCACACTGCGATCGTATACCCAGCAGATTAAGTCGCTCTATAAGGACACCGAAGAATTGGAAATGTTTGCCAACTATTTGGTCGGTTATACCACAGCGTTGGCTGATTCGGTGGACACTGCACTGAATGTGAACAGTAAGGACTACCGGTGCCAATTAGGCGAACCTTCACTTGCAGATAAATTTGCTTTATGTCAGCCGGGGTTTTGCTACCAGTCCATGATGCATGTGGCATTTACCGCGATAAATAAGTATTTCTAATAACGCTTGGTAATTAGTATGATTTTATTATAGCATTGACCAAATTGCTTGCTACAAAAAACACTGTACCAATTTGTTTGAATAAATGAAGTTTATATTTTAAAAATGTTTTTATTTGAAGCACTGAGACAGGGTAGTTTTTTCAGATGTTTAAACATCTAATTGTCATAAATATTCCTCCGTTCCCGGAATCCATAGAAATGGTCATTCAATTCATGACACAAAGTGTCCTAAACTCACACATTTTGGCCATAATGTGGACATTAAGTGCTAAGTTAGAGATCTGAGAGATATTTATTTTAAATATATAATACATTTATTTTGTAGTTTAGTTTTGTATAGAATATTATTATTGTTAGTGTATTACTAACACTATTCTCTGTATGATATCTAAATAACATAATTTTAAAAAAATTTTTTTAATTACATTCTACTAATAAATTACAATTAATTTCTCACTCAAATTACGACATGTTTGTTTTTATATATTAATAGTATAAGTATATTTGTATATGTAAAACATTAAGTACTTTTAAGTTAACAACAGTTTAATAGTTTAATATTTTATTTAAACTATTTATTTGTTAAATCACTGTCAAATGAAGTGCTATTTGATCATCACAATCGTATTGGCTTATACAGCAAATTGTATGTGTATATACTATCATTAATTTCTTACTAATTATTACTACATTTTAAATTAATTTCTTAACTTTATTTTGGTTGCAAAATGAAACCATTTTAATATGTGATTGTCCAACCGCCCTTTTATACAATACAAACTCTCAAACTTGCCTAGTTGTTTGTTGACTTTTCAAAAGTACTTGAAGTAAATATAATTCAAGTAAATTAAATATTTTTAATTAGTATTAAGTAGTAATGCGTGTATATTATTGATTTAAAATTAAATGTATTAATAATTATTATTGTTAATTATTGTATATTTTGATTATACCCATTTATACCCCATACCCACCTGTATATTATTTTTACTAGTAATTAAAAAATTTCACAAATTCCTAAATTATTATTAAATTATCAGAGTAGTTATTACAATCCATTAAAGCATCCATTACATTAGTTATTTATTGCATTCATTTTATGACTTACAAAATTATTAATACCATAAAATCTTAACTTTAGGCAGTGGACAGGTAGGCATTATTGACGCGGACACCAATGATGTGTATAATGAAAACGAGTTCATCGGAACCGACAAAACTTTACCCGACACACCCGAGGGCATAGCCAGCTATTGTGAAAGTTATATGAGCCAGGCTAATCGGGAGTATGTATTACGTGATACAAATTGCCAAATCCTATTTAACTTTTCTGTCGCAATAAACTAGACAATAATTATCTTAAAAACATGAATAAGACATGCATAAAATTTAAGTAAGCTAATAATGTGTTCGTATATTTATAGTCGTATAGTCTACACATTGTCAGTGTGGCTAAAATTTGTGGGCTCACTTAAACCAGATCTAATTGCTATACACGATACCGTTTTCAACGACCCCACCAATGTCATACCAAACGCCATTGATTGGTTTTGCAAACTAAACGTCACTACGGCAGTGAGTGTGGCCAAAGGGTACAACTCGAAATTGGTTATAGGTCATTTGATCAAGGAGGCGGCCATTAACAATATACTGGTGGCGTCCAGGCAAAATAGTCACACCTTACCCCTTATTATATGGTATAGTATGTGATGTTTATTATTATGGGAACAGAATTATTATAATAATTAATGAATTGTTTGTCTCAATGTATAGCGCATTGCGTGAGTATACCGAACAGATTCAGTTGGCCCACAATGATAGCCCAGATTTGAGACATTTTGCCTACAGTTTGGTCCGCTATAGCACAGTGTTTGCCGATTTGGTGGACCCTAAACATCGTGTGAGAACTGAAGATAACCGGTGCGATTTAAGCAAGGACAACATATGCGACCCGGAGTTTAGCTACAAGTCCGTCATGCATGTAGCATTTGCCGGGTTGAATAAGTATTTTTAATAACGTTTAATAAAAAGCATAACTTTGTGGCATTTAGTGCATGATACAAGTGCTTGTTACAATGAACATTGTATGAATTTTTTTTGAATAAATGAAGTTTGTATTTGTAAGATGTTTATATAATTATGTGTTCTATTTGAATAGAACACTTATTATTAGATGTTATTAACATTTATACATATTATATTGTATATTAGGAAATTACAAATTGTAAATTATTGTATACAAGGAAATTAGGAATTAATATGCAATTCTCATGAGAAAATAATTAATGATCCTTTTGAATTTGTCTTTTCAGTTGACTATCAAATTGATATTATCAATACCTTTCTATAATATTAAAAATAAGTAATTGATTCTTTATTAAAAGTCATTGAAATAACATCTAAAATAATTAAAGATTAT